>JAUYWI010067443.1:0-14853 GCA_034780595.1 Parotoplana pacifica
TCAGATGTAATCAAATTCATAACCCACACTGGGAGGACTACCCTTTTTTACAAAGGGTAGGGGCTAGAACAACAACATAAACACACAGAAAAACACAGATATTATGCATATTTAATTATTATTGAAAACTGAATTATTGGGTACACTCTTATTCTATATGTAACATAGTGCATAACATCTGAGCTCTATTTGATTGTGTTACTTAGATAAACTATGTAATGTATGCGCTAATACATACCTATGCATTCTATTTGGCCTACTGTGTTTGTCTGTCTGTCTGTTAGCCCCAGCACTAAATGAATATGTGTTACTTTGGTAAACACAGCAATATAGTAGGCTTGGTTTTAATTTGAATCTGTACCAAAAATCTCTTAATATGTTGACCTGCTTAATACCCATGATTTATTGTAGCCCAGAGGTGTGTGCAATAAGTGGCTTTTACTGTAATTTTGATCTGTATTTATCAAAATGTACTAGTTGGTAGTGAATTATATCTATGCATTAAAGATATTATTTCAGATATTATAACAAAATTGTTGATAAAATCATTCTATATCATTAAGTTTTAGCAATTATGAATTTTTACATATATAAGCAAGTAATCCAGCATTTTCACAGTAATAATAGAACCAATATGTTTTGGAACAAGTATCATTCATATAATAGAAATAAGATGCAGTAGGTTGTTTTTACCATATTACTGACATCTTGTCTATACAGTCATATATAGTCATCTATGCCTATACTCTCAATTTTTGGATGGCACTTTTGAACAAGATCTTGTACATAAAACAGGCATCACTTTTGGTGATCCTTTTACAAATTTCAACTTTGAAAAAATTGGTTTTGGTACCTTTCAGAAATTTTATTCTATTGAAGGTTTATCTCTATAATAATATAAGTACTTTAATTTGGTAAATGTTAGGATGGCCACCTCTCTAGTTCAGTAAGCCTATAAAGGTAAATGATTTTTTTGTGTAGACAACTTTAGCTTTTTGTTCTCATAAAATATGGTTATACTATTTTTTTAATTAGCTTTCTACATTTTAGTAATTATTGGAAATAATAATTTTGTCAGTTTTCTTTAGATTGTTTAATTTTAAGTTTCTTAGTACTTATTGTCTTTGAAAAATTATTCTCAATCTATATTTTATCCAGTTCACCTTGCTTATTTAAATAAAACCTACCAATAACTGAATAAGATATCAAAGTAAGTACCTACTATAAAGTTAATACACTTATAGGCTAACAAGACCAACTTACCCATGGTCTACAAAAATAGTACATTCATAGATTTGTTTTGACTAGAAGAAAAAACCCATCATAATTTCATAAAACATTCACCTATTTTGCCATTTAAAGTACATTATTTCATAATTAAAATATATCTTATAAATAAACAACTTAACCATAATAGAAGAGTACAAATTATTTAAGTAATGGACAGATATCTTTGATATTGTTCAACTTTTTACCATAAAATTCTATAAAATATTTACTAGTAAAGACAAATATATCTATTTGTCATGACAAATGTATAATTTATAAAAACAGAGTTATCTTCCAAAATTGTTTAGTTACATTTTAGAAACTACAAACTACATAAAATTTGAATTGTTCCCTATCACAATCCTATAAGATCTTGCTATAATTTTTGTTTTATTCAAAATGAAGTTTTACATAAATAAATACACACTGCAAAAAAGGTATGTGTCATTATTTTTGCTAACTTGTGTACATAAAGTTTTTTAGTTTATCTCTTCATCACTTTTCTAAGAATTGTTTTAAATTCTTGTGTTTCCTATTGGTTTGCAGGCAGATGAAGGGTCTGGAAGTCTGCTACTGTCTGATGATGATGAGGATGATGGAGAACAAGGTGTTGGTTTGGGCTCCAGTTCATTGTCAAAGAATGGCATGCCAACACCACTGAGACATTCTTCCAGTCTAGCTAAGCCAGAGATATCACCTTCCAGCAACCATTGTAAGTAGCGTCAGTTTACAAAGGATTGTAAAAATATAGAGATGTGACTCAGCCTTTTTGTGAAATAAAATCGTTGATAAAAGTTCTATGACTATAATGGAAGTTCATAGGAAAATCTGATATCTATGTTAGGAGTCCAAATAACATCATTGACTGTAATAAAACTTTTTGAAATCTTTCTTCTATTTTGTAAGCATCTATAAACATTAAAGACTTTGATTTAAAACAACTCGAGAATAAAATGAAGACACTAATTTCCTCATAATGCTAATTAGAGATTGGAAATATATTCCGCCATTGAATGGACCTTATAGCCATAGAAATACAGTCCCGGCCACCCCCAACGCCCATGTATTAAAATAATAGATAGTTCAATAAATAATTATTTTACGCACGATCAGAGATTGCAAATTGCAACTTTGCGCAATGACGCTGGGTACTCAGGGCAGCGTCCAGCTGGCATGTTCAACTGGAATCATTAAAAATAGTTTTGTGAGAATTGTTCTATAAATATAACATATTTTTAGACACGTGCGTTTGAAGTGGTCGGGGCTGTATAATCTTCTATTTTTGTGCACAATTTAATTTTAGTCAAATCCGTCTATATAATTTTCTTCTTAGAATGAGACACACCACTAAGACTTGTTAAACGAAATAGTGTAACCTATCTTTAAAATGTATTTTGATTGATTGATCACTTGGGTAAGGCGTCTTTGTACATAAATTAGATTTCTCTATATATCTGCGTGTTAGATTAACCACAACCTGAATCTGAGCTAAATATGAGACAAAAAAGTCTAAAATAAAAAACTAAATGTTTCCGGTGTTCTATATCTGTCAAAAATGTTGCTATTACTTCTACATATTGCTTGGCATATTTATGCACTGTTACATTAAAGTCAGTTACATCGTGGGCTGTATATATTAATGTTTTAGTTGGTTTACCAAGAGCTGATGAGTAGCTCCGTTTTGACTAGTCAGTTAGATAAATACCTATAGGTAACCATTGAATTCTATGTATTACGTACTTACTTACTTACTACTATAGGCTAAATGATTTTTAATAATTAATATCAGTAAATAAGTGCTTCTCTAATGTACCAATTCTCTGACTACTGGGATATGGCCATAGTTTCAATTAATGCATTATTTTATTTTTATTAAGCTCCTGTCTCCAAAGAGAAATCGATATCTCTACACCACTACTGTAGGTATACACTATGACGCATTTGGTCTATTCTCTGTACTAAACACATATTTGATTGATCTAATCTGACATGACTTGGGAAATGATAGTTTGATGGCTCAAAATGGGTGATCTTTTTCCGTATATTTTTTTAGTAGACAGAAATGCACGGAAGTTAGGTGGGTATGTAGTTACTTCGGTAGCATTAATAAGTGCTCTGTCAATTAGTTTCACAAACGGCCCTTTTAGGAACCGACATTTTATTTCGTTTGAATGACACAAGCAGCGAAAGACAGGTCCGATGCTGGCACTGACATTCCTAATACGTCATACTAAGTTGATTGTTTTAAATCTAGCTGATAAACATGTGGAGAAAATATACGGTTGTTCTAGATCTGTTGATTCTTTATTAGTAATGTTTTTTAAGCAAACGATGGTTCACCTTAACCCTAGCCATACCCCCCCCTTTGTGTCATTTTGATCATACCTAGCCCTACAGGGGGGTGGGGGGGGGCTGCTATAGTCTTTCACCCTTTTGGTTTGAACATGTTGCACTTACATACACTAAATTCAATATTTGTTGCTCTTAGTACCTAACATTAATGTAATCTATTGCATGCGGTATTTGTTTAATAAATAATATAACTTGTTTTTTTTCATACATGATTACACCTATGTGCAAGGGTTAAGCACATCCATTTGTGAATTTTTATCATTCTGAAATAGCGTTTATTTCCATGTATTTGAATTAAAATCCATGTTGTTGACAAATTTGATCTACATTATATTTTTGTTTTGTTCTGCATTTTATGCTAATGATCTCAGGATCTCTATTATGGAAATATGTAGTACCAGCTGTTTCACTAATAATTACCAAGAGAGGACAGTTGACCTGAGGGATGTTACAGGTGATGGTCAAGAGATATCTTGTCCGTCTCTCTGTCTGTCTGACATTTGGATCATTTGTTCTTCATATTTCGATGAACTGCTATCATATAATTCACTAAATGGTTCCTTTGTCAAGCTGTTTTAGAAGGTTCATGCGACCCATTACAAACATTCCTGGAAATTGATGAATTTTAAAAAACAAATGAGAACTTAATTTCCGATTCTCTGATAAACATCTTGAGTGTTTTAAAATGTTTATTTATTAACAAAATGTATAGCTTTTATTATATTTTATAACGTGAATTCTTTGAGTTCCAACAAACCACACCCATTCATTAACACATTGCTACAAAGCCTTAATTAAATGTTCTCAACATTTAACCTAAATGTGAGCATAAATAAGAGTTTCTTCCCAATTGTTAAATATTATAGTTTACCTACACTGTATAGCTAAAAATATTTTTTTCTTTTAAACAAAAGAATGCCAACAGAATTATATTCGCTTCTGAATTCGTTGATTATGTATAATACATTAATAATACATACATCATAATTTTGTATTTAAGAATAAAAATATCTCCACAAATACAAATTAGTATGAAATATCTAATCAGAGTAGATTATGACGTACTATGTTTAAATAAATGCAAATGAAGTTCAAATCCAACTGAACAGAAATTACATATTTGAAAAAGCCTTCTTTTTTTTCTCTTTGTACATTTTCTATGTAACTACCTCTATAAAAAAACAGAATGCATGTAAGCAATTATTCGGAATAATTAGAGATTAGATTTGTAGTAGTAAATAGGTAAGTAGATACATAACTAGTCATCTTATTTCAGTTTAAAAGAGAAATTTCATCATTTGTATTTTGTGATGGAATTATAACGCAGTTTTGACGTCTATCATTCCGTCAAAAAATATAGCCAAATCGTCTACTATTATGTAAGATTTGAATTTATTAAAAGGAAATTCTTCTGCTAATGGACTTCGTAAATGATGAGAAATAGCAAGCAGTCTCTTGGGACCCGAACAATCGCTGCTCTAATTTGGTTGAGTATTTTAATTAAACTGAATCTTCATTATTGTGTCAGGTTCCATAATGTCCCAATGAGTTTGATTCGTTTGTCATATGCGTATGGAGTACACTATCAAAGACAACACTGTTGGATACCTACTGTGTTAGCTCTCATTTGATTAGAATGAATGTGGGTTTCGAAAATTAGATTAAAGTTTCACAACAGCATTCAAAGATGATTTCACTAAGTTTAGAATTTTAAGTATGACACTTATAGTGATCTTTATTATTTTTTGTGTGATATTAATCTGAGCTTTAAAGCAAACATCCAAGTGGCATTGGCATAAATAAAACCTTAATTTATTTATGTGGTCAAAATCAGCTGTAAAAGCATTTCTGTCACAAAGAATTTTTACATTATTTTGGCAGACGATTTTAAATATCTTTTTTTTTATATTTATAAATTTACAACTAGTGCTCCGCTTTCCACGTGACGCACATTATGAAGCCTTTATTATCGGCTAAGGCGTTCGCCAAGGCTGCATAATCTCTCCAAGACTCTTCACCCTTTACACAGAACAGGTGATGAGGGAAGCTGACCTGGAGGAATTCGGAGTGTCGACTGGCGGATGAATCATCTCTAATCTCAAGTTTGCTGACAACACTGCTGTCCCAATGGATGATACAAGTGACCCATCTGAGTCTTTGAAGTGGCTCGTTGAAACCGGCAGAAGAAGAGAACTAATCAGGACAGCGAATGGAACGGTGAGAAGGACATTTGTGTGAGGATGGCAAGAAAAGATCCCTTGAACTGGTGAACATCTGGAAGATAGAGCCATCGGAAAGATGAGGGTTGTTCATGTTCTGATGTGACCTGTTCTGGCATACGGCGCCGAAGTTTGGACGCTGAAGGCATCAGATATCAGAAGAATCAATGCAGCAGAAATGTGGAATCTCCGGTGGGTTCTTCGCATCAGCTGGCAGGACAGGCGCACAACTATTCGCGTACTGGACGAACTGGGGGTAAGGCGGGAGCTGATGCTAATGGTGAAGACTAAGAAGCTCAGCTAATAGTCTGGTCAAAGATGTAGTCGTCGTTAGACCACTCCCTGGACAGCATAGAAGAGGGAGACTGCACAGACCGTATTCGGAAGACATCAAGACTTGGCTGGGAACAAGCTTAAGCGACGCAATTCGGCTGACAAATGGAGGCAATTTGTTCGTTTTGCTGGCTGCGTGGAGTGAGGACAGCCAGCCTAGTCGTTGCGAGGATGCTGCTGATTGACGACATAAATGTCAAATGTTTATTAAAAAATGGTTGAAACTATATAACTCTCATCTCAGCCAATTTTACTTCGCAATGTTTAAATTAAATGTCAATATCTGGATAAAATGTAATAAATTTGAATTTTACATTTTAAAACTAATTTGTTGAGACGTTGTGTTATTGATTTTGTTAAAATTATTTTTATTATGATGTGTGTTGGCTACTGAACTACCATTAATAATAGATTAATCTTTAATGTCCATGTTTCCCTCGCTAAACTGTCCACCTACTAAAGATAATGCACATTGGCTCTATACACATGAAAACGTTTAGCTTACCAATTTTGTCTTGTTTGTTATCATACTACATGGATTATTTTAGATTGATATCAATGATATTTGATTGCTTTTCCTATTTGTAGCAATGGATAGCATAAACATTAGAAATTTTTATATCATATAATTTTATTATTTGTAGGGGAAATATGAATTTGAAAGTGTCTTTCTTTTTATAGAAAATGGGCACACTTTTATCTATTACAATATTTTCGGTATTTGTACCATTTTTTTATTTCCGTTGCTTAATCATTTGATATTGATTTTTTAAAGTAGGTACTGACTCAATTCTTTTCTTCTTCTAGTCCGGTGGCACAAAAAGTTCTGCGATGGCCTTCACGATTGCATGCCATCGAACTCGGTTCTCAACAGATCTAGTCCTGTCCAATTTTTAATGTCATCCATCCCTATTTTGCAGAGCAAACACGTCCTTCTCTCCCTTCTAAAGACCCTTGGATGATTTCCTTATCAAATCTTCCACTGCGCATTGTGTCCAAAATAACCCATCTTCTTTGTGAAATCCTCTTCCATAGCTCCATTTCAGTGCCTGCTTCAGTGAGTACCTAAAGGTTTGTCCACGAAGCACTCTTCTGTATGCCCACATCTCGAAGTCAGTCGATTCCCTGTTTGTCATCGCCCAGAATTCACATTCATAAGTAGAAATGGCAAACACTATTGCTCGAAGAAGACGTATTTTGAGGTTGAAATTCCTTTGCTTTTTCAAATGGTTGCCAGTTTTTGTGTAGTCGATTTTGCCATGGTCAGTCTTCTTTGAATTTCTTTTGAAGCACCTCCATTCATAGTTATCAATGAACCCAAATACAGGAATTCTTTTACTTCCTTAACTGCATTGCCATTAAAAACAAACTGAGACCAATCTTGTCTATTTGGGTCTATCACCATGATCTTTGTTTTTGTAGTATTAATCAACAATCCCTTTGGAGTATTATGCCTATCTAGAGAGCTGAGTAACTCCATCAATCGTAGCCATTAATGTTGTTTCATTGGCAAAACATAAATTGTTTCGGTTCCTTCAGCCAACTTGCACACCAAGGTTATGTAGTGCACCTCTCATAATGCTCTTTCCATAAATATTGAGACATGACATCAAATTGTCCGTACAATGCTAAATTTCTATCTCTTAGAAAATCGTCTAAAAATTCAGGGTACTGACGTTACAAGTAAGTTTACAAAATTATGTAATCCTATATTCACAATTTTTTTAAAGACATTTTGTGTTATTTTTATAAAGTGAAGTGTTTTATATGCATGTTACTTACAAGTAGTATTGATTTTAATAATAATTTTGATTAAAAATATTTTAACGAAAATTCATTTCCAGAAAATATTGGAAAACGCCAATTTTCTAATTTCTTGTAACATCAACAGCAGTCAGTACCCAATTGGATAAATGTGAAAATACGATTTTTTAAGATATAGCAATTCAACATAGTATGGACCATTTGATGGCACGACAGATTGTTCAACTTAAGACCAAATATTTTCAATCATATCACCCAGTCTTCACACCTGACCAGTCAAAGCCTCTGGGCTCAAATATCCCATTAAAGTGGCAGTAGCTCCCGATTTTTTTTACATCTGACAAAGTTTCTGGTTAAAAAGAACAATCATACTTCCTGATTATTTCCTACTTTAAATCACACTTTATTGGTTTTAATCTATTCTATTTTTTTTTCGCTTTAGAAAAAACTTTTAGGGGGAAGAGGAGAAGAACTTATCGCTTGGTGTTAGGATACAGTAATTGTCAATTAAATTTTCAACTTAGTCTTTTGAAAAATAGATTGGTATAAGGAACTCTTCTGGGAATTTGAAGCAAATATGAAACTGGATACTGCACCCTATCAGCTAGCCTTGGATGGCATCAGTTCTGAGGGGGGATGCATATCTAATTAGTCTTAATTATCACTGTTAGGTAATGTATCTCTTTGGTTGCCGGATCTTGTGGACCTACATCCTGTGTTTTGTCCGTGTGGTTGACAAATTAGCAGTATTTCTTTTATGATGCACACCCTACATATCGCACTGAGATATTTCCAACACATTTTTATTAACTTTTAATGACTATTTTTATTGTCCTGTCAACCCAGCCATATCATACGGAAATATGTACCTACCCGTTTTTTTACCATACATTTTATGGATTTTGTTCTTCTGTTGTTATAGTGTTACTTATTTTATAGCATTTAGTTCATTTTGATTGAATAATTTAGGTAACTTATTCCAGGTCTGGCTGGTTCGTTTTATCTTTTGGAATCTAGGGAATTAAATTCACTCAACGAAATTTAATTCTTTCGATATTTTAATCTTGACGTATTGGATTGTGCACTTTTCTATTCAAAATTCAAGTTGTCAAGACTTAGGTACTTACCTAAAATAAATCGAATTTATGAATATTTATAAAGTGTTGGAATATGGATTGTTTTTGTTTTTTTAATTGTTAGCTAAAATGCCAGTTTTGATAAATATAAACAAGAGTACAATTAATTATTTAGCCATATATACGCAACCTAGCCAACCAATAGGCGTATATTGACTGTCAGCTTATTCCTCAGTAGCAGTTTATCATTCGGAAGATGAAGCACTTGTTCGCTGTATGAATTGTGTATCTCTAATCATATGGAAAATAGTCAAACTATTTTAGATGTCAAGTTACCATCAAAATGGGGATAGCGGTAATTTATTACAATGGAAATTTCAACATTAAATCGATATCGAAACCAAACTAGACGTTGATGACGTCATTAGAAACAACTTGATTTAGAACCAAATTGTCTAAATGGTAAAAAATATTAATTTACCCGTGAAAACATGGCGCCGGCTTATTCAACCCAAAGTTAACGATCTTATTTAATTCTGCCATACTACTTAGAAGTAATAAAATGCAGTAGACTATTTTTATCATCTGCTGTAAAAAAACAGCAACACAATATTTAAAACTTTGATGATAAACTTTCGGTTTAAAAACACTTTTTTGATGTTTCTTCAATATGTTTTTTTAAATTGATCTTTTGAATAAATATACCTAAATTAAATTAATTGAATAATACTCGTAGTCAATATTTAGAAAAAATCCTACGTATCTTTGAATATTATGTTCTATGTTTAGTCTATTTAAAAAATTTCTAGACAGTTTTTTGTTCTTCATTCTAATGTGACTGGACGGCCTATAATTCTATACAAAAAAGAGAATTACTTCCTTGCCGAAGATGTTCAAAATAACTTCTTTAGCAACTTATCAGATGCAAATATGATTAAAAAGAGAAGTTCTTTCCCTAGCGACAAGATATTTAATAGTACATAGGTAAGCATTCATTATGCCTCGGGTATTTGGGATTAGGCCTTATGAGTGATGGTACGTGCTTATTTTTGGATTGTATTTCGCCTGCGAGGCGTCACACTTCTTTTCCTTTTACAGAAGTGAACGTTCAGTTCATTTGATTTGTCAAAAAATCGGTTGTACCATAGGCAGCTAATTCTTCAAAATCATGTCAACTTATAACAAAAATTGTATCATATAGTGATAAAGAATGTTTAATTAATAGTATAACAATTCTAAAAAGCTCAGAGACGAAGCTAGATTTATTTTAAAAAATATTTCTTTTAAAATCAGGAATGCAAATGTAATACTCCGTGAGTTATTGAAGTCTGTGATCTCGAGAGAATCGTAAAAAGGGTTGAATTTCTTCCTTTTGAGTTTAAAATCGAAATATTAAATCTAATAGTTAATTTCACACTTAGCGAACATGTATTTAATATGATTTCGATTTTCATCTGATACGAAATTTATAAAAGTCTTCTTAAAATTAGCCTGTTTATGCAATCACATACATTGTCTAGCTCTAGGAAAAATGTTAGAAGCCATGCCTACATCACACAGGTCTAATCTCGTTGCCGTTGGAGGTGTATCTGACCTGATTTGTCAAACGTTCTACCTATAATATCTATAATTTTACAAAACGTCATATCGCAAAATAATAGAAATTGCAGATACGCTAATAGTAAAATTATTGACCTAGTAGATAGGATGTTTCACCAAATCATGGCTGATGCACATTTGATAATATAATGATTACTTTTTGATTTGCTCGGCTGATTCTGCAATCATCTGAAGGTGGCGATGGCTTGAAACATTTCAGAGGGATGGCTAAATTAATTGAATTGTCGATTTCTGTTTTCTTAATGCTGCCAATTTTATGCTCTAATTCTCAGGGACTTTATTAATTGTTTACGTATTTAAGTTTCGGTTGGTTCTTTATGTTTTTTCGGACTTATAATTTATTTGCATGAATTTTACATGCCTTTTATGTTAAAACTTTTTTTCCATCTAAGCACTGATTTCACTTTTTTCGATTTAGAAGTGATTAGAGACAAAATATAAGTATGCACAAAATACCAATGCCACCGATCTTTCACTCAGTAAATGCTCTAATCCAGCAGAAGATATTCCCAAATCCAATAACTTCCTTTTAAAATCGATAATAAAAATACATTTTGTGATTCTACAATCAAATTTAAAGGTTATAAAGATTATTAAAAAAATATCTAATAAAATGAGAGTTAATAATTATAGTTTATGTCAATCCGAAAAAGGTTCTAATTTTATTTATTATGAGAGAAAATGATTACGAAAAATTAGTTTTAGATCACCTTTCGAATGTTAATGTCTATCAGGAAATAAAGGAATCTAAAAACAAGAGATTCATGATGACATTATTCTACTTGCCACAAAGTTTCATAATAACCTTACCGAACAAGAAATTAAATTCTTTTGTAGAAATGACTACAAATTTTGTACGTTCCATGTCTTACCCAAACTACATAAAATGTACGATAACTCCATGTACTTTGCTTCTACTATGCCATCTGACCTAAGCAGTAGGCCCATAGTTAATAACAGCAATTCAGTTACCGCAAAACTGAGCAATTTCTTAGAAGTTTTTCTTAAACCGTACTTAGAGTATGTACAAAGTAAGATTTTTGAGATTTTATTAATAAATTACCTAAAAGATTAATTCTAAATAATGATATTCGTTTGGTGTCTTGAGATATTGTAAGTCTCTATACAAATATTCCTGAAGCTAATAACTATTGAATAAAAAATATAATCTCATAGTAGAATTAATTACCAATAATTATAAAATCATTACAACTTGTTCTCAATAACAATTTATTCTACTGGAAGAAACGTTGCTATGGACAATTTAATGGAGTTGCGATGGGAATACAAGGAGCACCCACCGAAGCGATTCTTACAAATGTGTAAATAGATTTGCTGTAGAAATAAAGCTCTATATTAAAGAACATTTTTTAATTTTGTAGTTGATTGCTTTGTGATGTGATATGATAACTTCGACTGGAGCTCTTAATTATCTAAATAAAAATATTTCTTTTACAGTTGCCGAAAATAAATTCTTTTTAGCGTTCTTAGATGTTTTAATGTTTGTATTTAAAAAATAACAAAATTGAAACTGGTATTATATTATCTTTTAAATCATAACATCTTCGTCACACTGAGAAATATTCCTTATGTACTTGCCAAAAGATTGCATGAAATCATTTCAGAACTTTTTTTAATTGAAAAACGCTTATCATAATTAAAAGAACAAACTTCTTAATGCTTAGTATCCGAAATTAGGTACTTGTAGAAGATACAATCAATAAAAAATATAATTTAAGTGTGAACCAGTTTATCCGATAATTTTTTGCTACAACCCTAATTCGAGTAAAATTATAAATAAAATCACTAAAAAGTGAAAATACAACACATATTTCTAGAACGTAAATTATGTACTTCATATAAATCAAATAATAATCACTTTAATATTTTAAGTAAAAGAAATCATGCTTCGAAAATGCTTTGAATCAAGAAGCAAAACGTGCTGCAATATAATTCCAGGTAAACATAAATATGTAACTTTTCCACACACTGAGAGATATTATATCCAAATATTATCATGAAATGTGAAAGTTACCACATCATGTACGCCCTCATATGGAACAACTGCAACTTCATTTAAGTAGGTCAAACAATACAAAATTCTGCACTCAGAATAGCCACAGGATGCAGTCTACCCACAAAAAACAGATCTTCCTCACCATGAGACAAATGTTCTTCCCATACATGACCACATGACACTCTTAAATACACAAACACTCGCCCAATTACACAAATCAAACCATCCTAATAAACATCATCTTACAACATCTCAATACACACACCCTAAACGCAAACTTAAACAGAATATCATAACCAAGCATAAACACCTACTTCCACCAAAAACATCACTTGACCTAGATGATAATACCTATAAACAAACAATCAAAACAATTCATACAAACATAGTTTCAGATACAATTCAACATCTTATCCATAATCTAATTCTCAACACCTCTTCCTAGGATTAGTAAACAGGAACAAGACCTCTCAAGACAACACAGAACAACACTTGTACAGCTACACAGCAACTCCTGTCATTTACTCAACCAATTCCAAGATGGCTAACATATATCCATCATGCAAGCCATCACCCCACAACACATTACACATATTTACCTGTCCACATCATCCTACACACTTGACTATCTCTAACCTATGGTCAAGTCCATCAGATGTAATCAAATTCATAACCCACACTGGGAGGACTACCCTTTTTTACAAATGGTAGGGGCTACAACAACAACAACCACCACAACATGTGCATACAACATTACCCAGAGAAGTAAATTTTGCATGTCCATTGAGTAAAATGATAAAGAGAAGTGGGCTGAGTGTTGATTCTTGGTATAGCCCAACTTTAATGGGGAAGTGTATGCTTATTCTTTGCTTACTTCTCACCTTAGTTTCAGCCCACTCATAGGTATATTTGCATAGAGAGATGTAATATTCTGGAATCCCACTCTTTCTCAGAAATTGCCAGATTCATGGTCTTGGGATGGTGTCATAGGCTTTTTCTGGGTCATACTTGGTTAATGAGCAAGAGAGTTAATAGATTCATAAATTTTAGATATAGTTTGACACTATTTTTGTTATATTGAAAGATAACAGGATAAACAGAATGTGAGTTTGTAGTCTTAAAATTTGTACAATTATAATATTTACTTATGGCATCATTGATAATTTGATTAGATACTTGGCATTAAGAAGCTTCTGTTTGAGAATGTTAAGTTTGTATTTTTGTATGTTAATATCACTAACTATGGAATAGATGCATTTAGTTAATACATATGGTATATTATGAAGTGTTTGTCTAGGATGATGACATTTGAATGAAAGTATATTATCAGAATCTGTAGGTTTGATGTATATATCAGTTTCGATTTTATGATTTGTTGTGTATAATAGTACATAAAGAAATGGAATTCAAACTTTGCCATGTGTACAGGTGTATGAAATATTTGAGTTAAGATCATTAAGGATAATACAAATCTTAATGTAGTTACCTATTTCTTCTTTTAATACACCAATAACTGAATTTCTATGTAACCTATTGTAAGAATGGCATAAGTTGGTGCTACTTTTGTACACATGGCAACTCCATTAGTTCGTTTGAAATAGCACTTATTCTAGTTGAAGGTATTACATTTTAAAATAACTGTAAGAGCTCTAAGTATGAATTGTGTAGAGATATGATTATGATGCTTTTTGTAAGTAAGCCTGTATTTAATTGCTAAAAGTCCTAAGGTATTAGGAATATGAGTAAGTATAAAAACTGACTATATCCCATGTAATTAATCTGGGTGTATGATAGTATGTAGTCAGGTCATGAATTTTAGACAGGAAGTCTTGTATCTGCTATGTAGCTGGGAATTAATGTTAATTAAGGTTTGAGAATTATGTGTAAAAAGTGGCTTAGTTTAGATGTAACAGAATTAATGTTGACTAGTGATGACTAGTGAGGTCTTGAGGTATATTGTGAATATGTATTAATTAGTTGTTAGTGTTGTTGTTTAAAGATTTACATTTATGTAATTTAGTTAAAATATAAAATTATAATTCACTAGTACATAAATACCAACTTAACATTCTCAAACAGAAAAAAGTTCTTAAAGCCATAAGTAAATATTATAACTGTACAAATTTTAAGACTACAAACTCACATTCTGTTTATCCTGTAATCTTTCAATATAACAAAAATAGTGTTAATACTGTATCTAAAA
>JAUYWI010067454.1:0-14853 GCA_034780595.1 Parotoplana pacifica
AGAAGGATGGAGAAAGTGGATGCCATAGAATTGAACCTGCCTAATAACTGATTCGGCAGAACACCATAGATAGATAGAATTAAAGCTAATACACCTTTTGGCACCACTATTTAACTGAAAATGTTTCCTGGTGGTGTTTGTTCAGGGCCAAAGAGGTCCATAGAAATACTGAGAGGTACTGTGAGCTATTTTAGTAGGTCCTTGAAGGCCAGAATGGGGTCCAAACATCCCAATTTCTCATATTTAAACCATTTTAATAGGTTGCTAAGCTTCTTGTGCCATATTTTAGCCTTTGGGACTTGATAAAATAGCTTCCAGTAGCTCTCAGAATCAGTATAGGTATCTTTGGGGACCTTAGAAACCCAATAAAATGGCATTGAAAGGATACAAAATTGTTTTTAGAATCTAAAACAGATTTTGATCTGACTGGAACCACTTAAATAGTTTTAAAATACTCTTTAGCTGGCTAGATTCAATTTTATGTTATTTCACACACTTATGACATTATAAGTTGACCCCGTATGGTTTTCTTGTAGATCGTTTACATATTCTTAGTAACTGGTAATAAATTTATACTGCTTAGTTTTAGAAATATTAACTGATTAACTTGTACAATATCGGTCATTTTGAAAATACACCTACTCAAAATTGATCAAGGGTGACAGAGTGTCAGTAGGTGAATTTATAATAGTGGACACTTTTCCTGGACCACTTTGTATTTTGTATAAATTTTAGTATTTAATTTGTGGTAAAATCTTCAAATTTTAAACAGTTCAATTCTGTTAAATTATTTCATATCTTGTATGTATATTCTCTATGCAATTTTACGCATTATAAGTTTGTAACCAATAGGTAGTTATCTATTCCTATGACAATAAATGTAACCTAAGTTCACACAGAATAGACCACAGCGTTTATTATGCATGCCACACGGATCTATCTCTGTGTCAAGCGGACATTTTTTCGGTGTGGACTATATTTAGCTTCAATGACATGCAACTCACGTTTTCTAAAAGTCACAGAGGATATTCAAAATGAACTATGTGAACGTGAGCATGGATACTATTCTCTAAAAACACCCATTTACATATGGGTGGGTATTACCATAAGATATAGAATATTGTCAGTAAAACTTTGTTTTAAGGTTATACAAACTCCATGACGACGTGACAGACCATTATTGAACCCTATCCACCAAATGATGTTTTTTTAGAATTTTTGTTGTTTGTTTGATGATTCTATTGTATCTCAAATCTATTTTATTTTTTAATGTAATTTTAAATATTACTAAAAAGATTAATACGGACAAGTCTTTTCTCTAATAAATCCACGTGGATTATGTATATTCCATTATTGGCAACCAGTTTAAAAATCTAAATAAAAGAAAAATGGTAAAAATTATATTTTATTACATTAAGTACGAGTACTAACACAGAACATGAAAAAAGCTGTTGTGGATGATTGTGTGAATTTCTTGTACCAAGGACGCCTATAAGTACTATAACAGATCTATATATGTAGTAGGTAATAGGTGTCCCTGATTAAAATATTCATAGGTAAAGCCCTATAAAAGACTTACAGAAACAGTATTAGTTACGTACAAATTAATAGATACCTAGATAACAATTTATTCACACAACCAGTTTACCAGCACCGTCATCAATGAACACAATATAGAATTGTTAAATGGAATTTTTGATTTATATCCTTTATTATATGAAGGTATTTCTAAAAAATACATTTCATTTAGAAAAATAAATATTCACATTCATGTTTATTTCAGTAGGTCAACCATGCTAGGGAGACCGGAAAGAGATTTTTCTTTTAAAAAATCAAAAGAAAAACAGTGAGTATGAAAAAAGTATGCTGACCATTAACTTTGATTTTTTTACACTGTTATCCATATTAAAGTTGTGTGAAACGTTTTGAATTATTGCTCCAATACTTTTCTTTGACCCTATAAATACCTAATGTAAAAAATAAAATATTAATTTTGATAAATTTACAAACATTTTAAATCGGGTATTTATGAGATTCAATAATGGGCTCTACAAATAAGCGTTTCATCGATACCAAATTTAAAAAATATTTTACTTTTGAATGACATTGTGGAATTTCTAATGCTAAAATATACGCAAAAAATAAAAATATGCATAGATAAAAAATTGCCCCTTAAAACATACCAAATAACAAATATTTTCTTTGGATGACGTCAAACATTTTAAAGACGAATTTGTAGAAAATATAACCTACTTACATTACATAGTCAGGTAAAATAATTTTTTACCTTTAATAAATTGCAAAAGAAACAACTGCAGTTGTGATTATTTGGACATTCATCAGACATAATTTTATCCAAACTCGACCGAAATCAGTAGGGTCAAATTACTTTAGAAAACCTTAAATAGTCCTTCCTATGTTAAATTCCTATCTCTCAAAAATAGTATTTTATTCTTTTTTCCAATTGACTCATAATTTAGTGTGACTTCTGTTGATGTTACAAATAATTAAAAAATTGGCATAGTAATAAAAATACATATCTTTATTTATAGAAAACCCATTCCTGTGAACATTAGGACAACGCCATTTTTAAAAAATTATTTATAACATCAGCAGCAGTTAGCCCTAAATTAAAAATCTATGGGATAAACGAATAAAATATTTTTTGGGTGATAGCAATTTAAGGTCCTCAAAGGAAATATGTAAAGCCAACGTTGTCAATGTAACAATGAGTAACTTAAAAAAACATCTATCTGAGTATGACCATAATATGTAAGTATTTTATAACATGAAATCTTAAATGTCATAGAACTTTAGGTATATGGTTCCACTTGCTTGGGTACAAAATTGACTAGATTGCTTATTAGATTTACTCATTTACTTTTTTGTATTGTGTCGCATGAAATTAGTTTTCAAATCAATGCACAAGGCTAACAATATACAAAAATTAAATTAAATCGTTCTCTTATCAAGAATTACTCTAGAAAGATTAGATTTTGTGTGCAAGTTGAAATTCAACTATAAATCAGTTTAAGCATCACCAAGCTCTACCATTCATAAGATATGCTGGACTGTGCAATGCAGATGGTGGAGGATAATAAGCTGAAATGTCACCTCCATTATAAAAGCTGTTGTGCGAACTAGAGGGATCCATAACTGGATGTGCTGCCGACATATGATGTGGCATAAGCGAGTAGCTCACATTAGTTAGGTTGCAATTAGACGAAGAAGGCGGAGTAAATGAAGATGAAAGTTCTCGGAAACCAGTAACATTTTGAGAACGTAGCTGTTGGTTGTGATGAACTGGAGCTGCTTGGTAATTTTGGAAAGGATCAAACTGTGCAGCGGCTAAATGTTGATTGTCTACCGAGAGGCATCCAGTAGACATGGTATGCAACGATGTAGGAGGAGGAGGAGATGAATCGATTGATGAATTGGCAGTGGTAGAAGATGTGTTAACAGAGCTAGTACGAGATTGATGTTGGTTCGGTAGCGGTTGATAGCTAAGTGAAGATAAAAATTTTGATGTTTCAGGATCTGATTTAATAGCAGTTGACGAAGAGGGAGTATTTTTAGAAACTGACTTTCCATCTTTCACAAGAACAGGTATAGTTACTCGTTTTGGTGAAGTTTGTTGATGGTTTGAATCTTTCTCTGGTTTTTCTTTCATTGAACGCTTTTGTTTATAGCGATGATTTTGAAACCAAATTTTGATCTACAGCAAAAATAAAAACATCTGAGTATTTATTGTAGTATCAAGTACGATGGGTATCCCAAACTAATGAGACAAATGTTATAACTTTTTTGATCAAATTTGTATATTATCTGTAGGTAATAAAAATATAAAATTTCATGAAAAAATATTAATTAATTAAAAAGTTACAGTAATTTAAAATTTTTAATTAGTTATTGTTTCTTCAAAAGTTTATGTGACTTTTTCGATATAGTCTCTATGTGAATGCATTTTGTCCATCAAAATACCAGTTTTCTCACATTGTCTCTGAAACAGTCTTTTGTAATGGGCTTTGAGGATATCTCCTGTTCGATTCTCCAACTCTTGCCGTGATCCAAAGCGGTGTACTCTAAGGAATCACTTGAGGTAGTAAAACAAAACGAAGTCACATGGAGAAAGATTAGAACTGTATGAGAGTGGGAAAGTTGATCCCAATCGAAAGTTCGAAGTTGATTCTAATCACTTGGGCTGTATAGTGTCTTATTGTCAAGCAGGAGCAAGACACCAAAAGACCGTTTCCCAACACGTCTATTGCGCATACTTTTACGAACGTCATTGAGAAGATCACGGTAATAATCAACATTGAGGTGGAATCAATATGTACAATGCTTTTGTCGTCCCAAAAGCATGAAAGTATTACTTCTGCCTGATGAGGAATTGTCTTCGCTTTGAGGGGGTGGGGTGAAGAAACGCCTTTAAGAAGCTATTATTTGATCCAGATCGAAGAAAGGTAGCCAAGTTTCATCCATAGTGATCAATCGATTCCCATTGTGCACTAAGCTTACTGAGTTGCTTCAAATGGTCCTTGAGAATGCGATCAACAGTATCACCTGACATTCCCCACCTCACCTCTAGTTTTCGAACAGTACACAGGGAATCTTTATCAATGCATTGTTGAACAACTTGAATGGTCTCGCCAGTTATGAATCTATGGGTCTACTAGAGCGGTCAGCATTATCCATCCACTTTATGCTTCTATGGACCAATAAAAAATTTCTTCTTGAAGCAATGATAACTCACTGGCCTTCTTGAAGTGAAATATTTTCCATTTTGTAAATGAAACAAAACTGTATAATTAATGAATCGATAGATTAAACTATAAAAAATTTCTAAATTTGAATATCTTTTTCATCGACTACTTTTTAAATGCTGTACATAGTATTTTTAAAAATTATGTATACAAATGTATATCCATGTCTCAAATTTAATGCATATATTCACTACCACATAGACATCTAAGAACGTAAATATCAATGAAAAATAAAAAAGGGTTATAGCATTTGTCTCGTTACTTTTGGGACACCCCTCGTAGATGAAACATTTAGAGAAAATTAGATAATATTCTTATTAATAATAACATCAGTAACAATATTTTTAAATGAAATATATGTTACAGACATTTAGTTAAACTAGACATTACGCGAAATGCCTGAAAATCAATCATTTATTGAAATAGCCTGTTCAAAATTTCACAAAATTTGACATATATCTGAGATGTTTCTTTGGTCTTTTTTCTTTTTTAATTTAGTTAACAGTAGCGTTAGGTTTTGTTTTTACTACATATTTTAGTAGGCATCTACATAGATCTTCTACAAACAAGAACTAAACCTAATGCTATTTCACTAGTTTCACTAAAAAAAAATATCTATTTGTTATAAAACCTCATTATTTATACCAAATGTTTTAATAGAGTCCTGAAAATACAATCATCTATGTTATTTAAACAAACATGTCGAAGCCCCATTACTTTGCTTATTGATTCAGCAATCTATGACCTATTTCAAGTGTACATATTTTACCTGTGTTGGAGTAAGGCAAATGATTTGCGCTAGATGTTCTCTCTCTGGAGCTGACAAGTATTTTTGTTGTTTAAATCGACATTCCAATTCGTAGACTTGTGCCTGAGTGAATAAGATCCGGCGCTTCCGACGATGGGTACTAAGAGAACTAGAAAAGGCAGATCCCAAATTTGCTGTTGATGATGCAATAGATTTTTGAT
Organism: Parotoplana pacifica; assembly: GCA_034780595.1. NCBI lineage: Eukaryota > Metazoa > Platyhelminthes > Proseriata > Otoplanidae > Parotoplana > Parotoplana pacifica. Next base: position 5,733 of record JAUYWI010067454.1, read on the forward strand.
GGTTGTTTGCTGCGGTATCGTAGACTGCTGCACCTGCAGCAGCCGACATTACTGACATCGCCGACATTCCCATTGCAGCCATGTTCATGTTGTGAGTGCTTGCAGATATGGTTAACGGAGAATAACCAGGCACGGCTGAATTAATTAGTCTGGACACTAAAAAAGAACAACACTAGGTTTTAATAATATTTAAGATATCTAAAACAAAATAGTTTTCAAATAAGAACGATTTCCAACGATTACAATTTTTAGGAGTTAATTGAAATTTGATGAGATTGGCATCAAACATTATAATATTTAATTTACGGACCTATTGATAATAATTACTTTGACTTCCAATGAGCGAATCACAGTTGTTGTTAACACTTTTGACAGAGTTAATACTTTATTTTTTTCAATACTTTTCCTGAACTAGAATTTAAATCTAATGTGTTAACACCGTCTAAAGTGTTAACGCCAAATACGATTTTGATCAATGAGTTTAAATATAGATACAAATTGTAGGTACCTATTTAAAATAGTTTTTTTTACCAACATTATTAAAATAAGTATATTAGAAACTAAAAATATTTTATTTTATTTTACTTCGTACCAATGGTAGTTAAAAACTCATCTTAAGTTATCCAAAAATGTAAGTAATTTAAAAGAAAATGCTTAATTTATTAATTTTATTTTCAATTGTTTCAAGATTTTTTTGGGAAACAATTTCGACATTTTTGAAAATCTCTTGAACATTTGTTTCCTTTTTAATTATAGTTTATATTATCTTCTTTTACACGGCAGTATTTCATATATTTTAATGAAATTTGCTACATATAATAAACTATAATTTAGAGACAGATTCGTTATTTAATATTCATAATTGGGGTACATAATAACAAGTTATCTTTACCAACAATGACAGCCCTGGTTGTTCTACCTAGATGAATAAATGATACTATATATATTTGCTATTTAATATTTAAAAATGAAAATACAATGATTTTAGGACCACAATAAAAAAAGGTACCTCACAATACAATACATAATTTTCGGCAATTGTCGTCACGATTGCTAATGTATTATACAAATATACTTATTTTTATTGTCGGTTATAGAAAACAATTTAGAATTATTAAAAATTGTACAATAGACTTCGTTTGTCTATTTGTAGTACCTATCTAACAGTCCGAAAATTGTACTTACTTATAATTGTACATTTTCAGAAACAACAAAACTTTTTTTATAAATAATATAAAATTTTGAATTAGTATACCACAATAATATGGCAATCAAAAATAACTTATACATATATACAAAACAACCTTTTTGGACTGTCAATGCAAATCAAAACCATTCTTCAAACTGACAGTTACATATTGACAGATAGGTTATGTGATTTTATAAAATTCAGTGATTACAAAATATTAAAATGATTGATTTCAAAGATGACATTAATCCAAGCCCGTAATTTATACATACAATAAGATGGTTATTTCAATAAATTGTTAATTGCTACAAACATATAAAAATAGCGTTTTTTATCATTTCAAAAAATAATTTAATAAGTTACTAAAATGGTCGTATTATAAATAAATATGTCTTGTTACGTTTATATAAAAATGTTCTTAATGTAGGTCGTCAATATCACTTTGTATTTGTATAAATAATAAGGATAATAATTATTTTTATAACTACAGATAATATATAAAAAATGAAAATTATTTTTGAAAACATTCAAAACAATTTTTAAAAAAATATCAATATACATCAACCATGCGTAGACATCTACCACAATTTTTTTAAATATCTTAAAAATGCCACTAACTTTATTTAGATACTGGTTACATGTCTTTATACACAGATTTCCGTAGTAGCTTGTTATTTATCTAATACACAAATACTAAATGAATGTATTAGATCCTGTTCTAAGATTATGCACGCTTTACTTCTTAGTATTAGAAAGAAAAGCATCTTCCAGTTAATTAGAGTAATCAATTGAAAACTATAATTCAATTTATTAACTTTTTTTATAAAATTGCTAATCGCTGTCACTAACCGCCTTCATAATTTTGATCTTTTGAAACCCACATTATTCGATAATGAACTGCTCCTCCTTTATTTCATTTATGCTAAAGGCAAAATTTTTTTAACACAATATGGAAACTTAAATTTCAACTTTATTAAAAACCAATCCTTAACATATTTTTTAGTTTGGTGTACTGATGCCACTCATTATTCAAAAATATTTCAGAAACTTTTGTTGTACTTATTTTTCAAAAAAAGTTGGTATTAAAAATAGAATATTTATTGAATCAAAATCTAAGTTTGTTTTAGAAAAATATATACTATATCATTTTGTACATTGTTAGCTCTAAAAAATTTAAAATCATTATGTACAGAATTATCTATTCATTTACACCATTAGAGCAATTTCCAACTTACAACGCTTTTTATAGAACAAAATTATGAGAATCAATTTATTATAATTAAATATTGCTAATGACGAAGTCCACCAACAGAAATCCAGACTCAATCAAAAAGAAGGGAATTAAAATGAATTCAACTATAGCCATAATTAAAATAAAAAACACTTCCAACAATTTTCGAAGCAAATTCAAAGATATTTACAGCTAAAAGATTGATCTCAAATTTGTAGGTAGACAAGAAAATCTGACCAAATTCTGAACGGGACATTAATATAAAACAAGTAATTGCAACTAAAATGGAGTAACACACTGATAAAACATAGGCATCGTATATTTGCTTCTTGCTTCTGAATATCCAGCTTTATCCAACAATATTATTATCCTTACTAATGTTGAATGATTCAATCCTTTGCCAAAGTTTCAATTCTCCACAGGGTTTCCTGAACAGCAAGCAGGGAAATTCTCAATTGTAAAATTTTAAATCTATTTTGTGAACTAAGAAAAAATATAGTTAAACAATAATTTTATCCTTACTAAGCTAACAATAATGTTTAATATGTCCATTGTAGCTTTAAAAAAGTTATTAAAATATTGTACGTTTTAAAATAACCTAGTCATGTGCTAGTCAGAAGTCATATACAGTCTAAATAATATTTCTCACTTATTTTTAGTTTTTTTCAAAGTAAATTCTAAGATGTTTCCTAATTCCAGCTTTTCTCTAATATCGACAAATTTATGTTTATGATTTTATTGTTTAATTTCTATATTTTTTTTATTATAGTTGACCTTTTGAAGAATTTTTAAATTAAAAAAATTGGTGCTTATTTTACATGTTGAAACATGTTTAACATAATGCAAAAAACATGAAGGATTGTGAAAAAATTATATGTAATATTTAAATCATCACTTTCTTTCTCCATCACAATATGCTATAAAACCAAGTGGGTTCAATATGTAACTAAAGAACTAGAGTCTTTTATTTGATAAAAATATTTCTTGTTTTACTGTTACAGTATTTTTAGTTTTAGACTTTTTATAAATACATAAAAAACAAGGACTGTATCCTAAATATATTAAACTTATGATGGTCTATCGGAACGAAAATATCTGAATTTTTAAATTTAAAATGTTTATTTATATATTTTTAATATTTCAATAAATTAATATAGGAATCATTATTAAAATGGCACAATACTTTAAAAAAGTGTTTACTTGTTAATCTTGGATCTGTTCCAGGACTTGGTGGAACTCCATACCAACCGGGTGCACCTTGTCTATCAGCAGCTGCATAACCTGAAAATTCTGTAACTGGAGCATTCGACGCGCAATAAGCCGAAAATGGTGATGTAGCAGCAGTATAGGCATTGTAGTGAGTGGGCGTTATTCCGGTCATATTAGGGTAATTGGGATGCTGTAGTTTGAAGTTCGAAGAGAACTTATTTTCTTCCGCCGAAAGTTGATCTGTCGTAATGATACCAGAAGGACTGTGGTGAAAATATTGTGATAATTGTTTCGAATCTGAGGACAAATTATTATATGATTGTTTAAAATCTGTAAGACTTGAATTTAGCTCTTGTGGACTGAGAGTAGTTGATGTATCTGATATATTATTTAATTGTTGTATCTCATGATCGTGAATGTTGCCGTTATAAGAAGAGTTAGAGAAACTATTACAAGCCTCGATGAAATTGGAGTCTTCTATTAATGAATTAGATGGTGGAACAATATAGGAATCAGGACTTAACAAATAATTTACTGAAAATGAACTACCAGCAGTTGCATATGTTAATTCAGAAACAGACGGTAGTTGCTTTTCCGTACAGCTCAAAGCCATAGCGCACGAGTACAGCCGGGGAAAAATGAATTCATATCAGCTACTTATTATTATTTTGATAAATAACAAAATGAGTATATATATTCATTTAAATGATTTTCAGGCTTCTCTATACAGAGAGGAAATTAATTAGTTGATATATCTTCTTGCTTATAATATGCTCAATAATGTTCAAATTAAGTAGCAAAGACAATTTTGAAACTCAGTTAGTATACTAACCATTGGTTAAGTTAATTATTAAATTTTTTGGATTGGCTAAATCAGTTTTTAAATATTATTAACATTCATGCTGCTAAAGCATACAAATAAGTTAAGTAAAACTGATTTTTAAAACAATTTAATTTTTAAAAAAAACTAAAGAAGCCAAACTTACCTATTTCAATAAATTTTCAGAAGTTATAAATATAGCTTTGTTTTTGCAAGATTGGATAGACAACAAGGACATCAATACTACTCATAAATGGAAGTAGGTAGATGTTTCTGATATACATAGGTACCGATTTATTTAAAAGAAATGAAACTAACATATACATTTTGTTGATTATACACAAACTGGAACAAAATAATAGTTTGTCATTGCTAAAATATTGTTAAAACTGAAACTAATATTCAGATGTCAAATGTGATAATAACAAAACCATAAGTTCTCTTGTTTATTTCATAATTTTTTTATTTCAAACTTGTAAATATTATGTTTTTTTAGTCAGATCAAACTTATTTAGTAAAAAAAGTACTACCCCTTATAAATAATCAATTCGGAAAGTTATGCCATATTTTTGTTGATAGACATAGGTACTTAGATGGTAAATTTGTAAAAAAACATAATTTTGATATTTACCTATTGAACTCATTTAGAAATAGTATTAAATCAGATCTAATGAAAATAAAACACCAATAAAAACATAATTATTTTTAAGTCTCCACCATGAAAAACATATTTTTGTTCGACAGTAACTTTTTCCTGGTCATTTTAGTTTGATTAACTTGAAATTTTAGATATTATTACATAAATATCTCCTTGATGTCTGCATGTACTTTTACTAGATTTCTTTAAAAATATTAGTTATTGACTATTTTGTTGACTTTTGTAGGGGCTAACATTTTGTTTCTTGACGGAAATCGATAATATGTATATGTCTATTTTCCAAACATCCTTTTGCACAGACTTCTTAACTAGAAGAAATTAGAAATTATCGATATTTAAAGCAAATTAGATTGACATTTAAATTTGGATCATGTGATATTATGAGTCACTTATTAAAATCCTAATGTGTATGAGGCAAAAAAATCAAAAGCATTCAAATTTCATAAGAACCTGAACCTACTGTTGGATATACGACTACACTGATATTAAAACATATACCTATAAATTTTATTAGATGTCTATTTCTACTTCTTGATGTATAATACATAAAGATCAGTCGTCACCCCAGTGTGAGAATGATCTAGGTATGTTGATGAAAACAAGACGTGGAAGAGATGACCTGTCCATCAGAAGCTGGTGGTTTGTAAACATCAATATCATGCATGAATGAATTTTTATAACGTATTTTGGTTTACCTTTAATAGGTAATAGACAATTCTAATTGGTATAAATGCACTAAGTTGCAAAAATACAAAAGGTGGGCTACATCTTATCACTGTGTTACATCAAAACAATTAAAAAATTCTGACTACTGGGTTTCATTTGTGTCAATGGCTACCCTGATGACCATTTATAATTCAGGTCACCGCATACAACTGCACCATACCTCCAGCATACACATTAGAGAAAACATCAATTTCTCATAGGGTTTAGGTTCTAATCGTTCTAAAAAATAAAATACAACCTACTCAACGTACACTTTTATGCATTGAAATAATTGACACATCAGTAATGATAAAATGATGACCCTTTTAATTATATGTAGGTATAATGTGACAATGAAAAACCAAAACAGAATTTTTAATTCATATTATACATAATATCTATGAGCACTTGCTCTACATTTCATTATTTATAGTAAAATCAATATGACATAAAAATCGAGTAACAATTATATAGCAAATTATGCCATATAATTCAGAAATATTCTGAATAACTGATTTACTAATTATCAGCAGAGACACGTATTAGTATTATTTCCCTGATTATTAATGATAGAAATTCACTGTGAGCTTTATAACAATAAATTGAAATATTTCATCTTGACAGTAACAGTGATTAACCTGATTTTTCACTGAAGTGTTAGCAATTTCACTGATATTTGTCAAAAGACATAATATTGAACATATTGATAATTAATATTGGATTTTTATAAATCCTAGTGATATTAATGTTCAATATTTCATAATGACAAATAACAGTTAAGATTGCGAAATCCTAGATAATCATGAAATATTTAATTTTCCAGTAAAATTTAAAAAAATCATTGTAATGCCTTCATATTTGTCCTATCTTTTCTTTATAAGATATATTATAAGTGTGCCAAGTAAAAAAGTTATAGCTCTATCCGAAGTCAGAAATTGAAGTTCACTGATTTTGGAACTAAATCTGGCAGACAGATTTAATTTTATGGCATAAAATCATTCTAAAACCACTATAAATGACCTAAAAACTAGTCGTAATAAACCAAAAGAGCTATTTATATGATATGTGTATGTTGATTAATTCACATTAAAAATCCATTTTACGGATCTACCCATTTTGCTGGGTCTCCTAAGCAGCAACAATAAAAGTGAGGTATCCAAGTTTATAATTTAATTAATTATTCTATTGTTTTTAATATTAAATCTCAAATTTGATTAAGATGGGATGTTTCGTTAGAGCCATTTAAGTGAATTTAGGCTAAAAATATTGTTTTTTTGCCCACAAAAATTTCAATCAATAATTTTTCCAATAAGAAATAGTTATGGATTTGTGTTATTGAATACCGAAATGGATCTACACAGCAAATTTAAAGCAAATCGGACAACTATTAATTTTGGTATGTACCAAATTTCAGCCCAATTCATTCACAGCAATATGAAATTCTAGGTTGGGTGTGGGGGAGGGGGGTTGCTTGTCTACCAAGGGTTATATGGTACTCAATATCAGTATCAATCTTGGTATTTTGTTTAAATAACTGAACTGCTTTATTGAAGCTGATCAAAAGAGTTTGTTCTCATTCTGAAATAGTTATTTAATTCTATGAACTTTTGTCCACATTTCTCCCTTTGATTATCAGGTCACTTTCATCAGTATTAACAGAACCATAGGTACATATAATTATTGAAAGATGGAAATATTTAGTTTAATTGTAATATTTCATAGAATGAGATATGGGACAGCCCATCTGGCAATTTTGAGAAAAAACTATCGCGAGTAAATGGATCTCGATTCTTTAAATCTCCAAAAAATTATAAACCATAAATATTATGTCAAGTGATGGCAGCAAACTTGCCAACCTTAAATAGAAATTATTCTATAAAAACACAAATGTAAATGAATAAACATTAGGTAATTAGAATCAAGACATATTTGTGGAGATGGCAATAAGTGTTAATGAATTATGTAAGTGTGAAAAATAAACTTACTGGATTTTTGAAATGGTGGTATGAAAATTTCGGCTGTAGGCCTCCGACAGCAAAAGTAGTATACGTACCTATTAATAAATAAAATATAACTTTAATATTTAAAATAGGTAAACCAAAAAGAACAACATATTTAACAAATCAAATGCTAAAAAAAACAGAAAAAATATAAACGACTAATATAATTTAGCAAATAAAAATTATTCTCAGAGAAACATTTCAATCTTGGAATTTCAATATCAGCACCGCTTCACAAATTCAAACAGCGGTACCGTCACTGGCATGATGGCAAACCAACTGCACTGTCGATTCCGTGTTACCTTATGCTAGCGCACCTGATTTGAAGAAACAGTAGTGCTCCCAATATACACTGCTTCACATTTATAGTTTTAGATCAGGATAGCTGAAAAGGTAACCAATTAATATTAGAATATTGAATATTGATATTAGAATATTCGATGTGCGTCCCGGCAATTGGGAATGGCAATCTGCCTTTGTCTAAATGGTGGACGAGACCACTAGAGGACATTAAATGGCCTTTCTTACCTTAAATTCCTATTGCTAAAAATGGAATTTTCACGTTTATTCAATTGACCTATATTTCAGAGTATTAACTTCTGTGAATGTTATAAGTAATTTAAAAATATGGTCTATGTTTATGGAAAATGTATTTCCTAAAAATATTATTTTTACTAAAATTATGATTCAATTCAATACTACTTGTAAGTAATCATGCATATGAAACAATATAAAGGGTGGACCAAAAGTTAGAGGGCAGTGACATACAAATCTAACAAGCGCTGGGATTAATAGTGTTTATATCTATCTGGTTTATATTTGTCCTTTTTATAAAATTTAGCTTGTTTATATCTGTGAATGTTTCATTATTAATATGTAGTTTGAAATGTCAAATTGAGTATTGTTCATTGCAGTTCAATTCTTACCTTAAAAATGGAAGAAAAAACTCAGCGACTGAACAAAGATCAAAAAGTCTTCGTCGTCAAAACTTTTTTTGAAAATTCAAATAAATCAGAAACGTGTCGTTTATTTGAAGGGAAATTTCAAAGCAATATCAAGCATGATACTGTTTCCAAACTTATTCAGCGGTTCGAAGATACAAGTTCAACAGATGACTTGCCAAGACCTGGACGACCTGTCACTGTTTGCAGCCCAGAAAATTGTGAAATTATTTGAGGTGCTTTTTCTTTAAGCCCTACAAAGTCGACAAGACATGCATCAATGGAATTGAAATTTCCAGAACCTCTATTCGTCGATTGCTTAGCCAATTACGATTGAAGGCTTATCGTCCACATCTCGTGCACGCCAT
>JAUYWI010067465.1:0-14852 GCA_034780595.1 Parotoplana pacifica
ATGTATTTGTAATTAATATATTAAATATGTTAATATATATAAATTTATGATCATCGTATTTTAAAACCTTAAATCGGATTACTGTCAATATCATGAATTTGTTTGATGATGTAATTAAGTTATCATCACTAGCCAAAAAGGAATAACAACAGGAGCAAATGTATGTAGTTTCAGAAAGACTATTAAAATTAATAAAATCAATATATTATTACAAATGATCTGTAGTATCAAAGAAATCATCATAAGATTTTAATAAAGTAATAACATCCTTGATATAACTTAACCTGATAGAACTATTATCTGAACTATTATTAATATTGGTAAAATGAGAAATAAATTCATTGTTGGAATTTAAATAACCATCAATATTAAGAAAGCTAAATATTTGAATTAGACGCAAAAAATTGTAATTTGAATGGGCGTGTGATATGGTTAGGCGCAAAAAATTCAAATTATTGTTAAAATAGAAGGGAATGTTTTTTTTTGTTTTTTTTGGAAATTTCTCAAATATGCATCAAACAATTTGAATAAAATTGTATGACCCTCCTAGTCTTGTGACGTCCCTCTAAAGGTGATGAAGTCATTTTCAAAAAAATGTCCAACTGACTTTAAATTTGGAGTTTAGAACCTTTAGGTACATAAAAAGTGCAATTCTGAGAAACATTTAAAAATCAATTATTGACTATCGCTTTTATAATTAATTTTTGATGCCCAACTTTAATTTTATGAGTGCCGTAACTCGGCTACCTTACCGATTTAAAAAAAATATTTACTCTGAACATTTCAAGGAATAATGGGTACCTACCAATTTCAAACCCATCTTTGGTTCCATTGAGGTTGATTCTAAATGGGCTTGTCATTTCAAGCAACATTGAACAGAAATTTGTACTTTCCAAAAGACGGGTGCGTCAAAATCTTAAAGGTTTTTGAATGTACACAGAAGGGCCACCGAATGTCCAGTAAGGTCACCAGACCTGACGCCTTGTTGACTGCTGGATGTGGTTACATCTCTGTGGTAAGACATGCCATCCTCCAGACACAGTTTACTCTATATAAATGCCATGGGACGAAATATTTTAAGGAAAGCTCAATAAATTGTATTAAAAAAGTAGTTAAACATTTTTGACTGACATCGTATATTCTTTTGCTTTTACAGAGTTAATATAAAGTGTCAAATATTGGAATATTGATGATCAATACAGAGCTTAAATAGATATATACAGTATGAATGCTCCTATTCCAGTACAACTTAAGTATTTTTAGATTCTGTTATTTAAGGTTGGAATTCCTATTCCTTCCTCAAGTTTTCGATGATCCCTCACTCGAGAAATTACTCCAAATGATATGTAATTTTCTTATTAGTTTGGAGGAGTTCCTCAAATATGGAAGAATAGGAATTCCTAATATAAATGTCAACTATACTAAATGACCACTACTTCAGCACCACATTGTGTTTAAATAGATATCTGTCCTAGCCAAAGAAACTATTTGCTTTTAATTTTGTGTTTAAGTATATCAACGTTGTTGCCAATGACAACTTATTGTTTAATATATTGGGTACTATATTTAACCATTTTTAAACGAACAACTAATTGGTTCCTTACCAGAATAAAGATGCCTGCTTTTAAGGTTATAACAGAAGTTACTGTCCATAATGTAAGTTTCGATATTAATGATAAACTTTACGTTATTTACTGAATTTATTTATAATTAAGATAAACTATTAATGTAGGATTTAAGACTTACCATTTTAGAATTATTGTCATGATAAAGATACATTCTTAATAGCAAAAATATGTATATGAGAGTCATATAAATTGACATGTATTCTTGTTTTAACCAATCATCTTCGATCATGCTACACTTTTTGTTTGGTAGTCTAGAGTAGATTAGTAAAATACAAATTACAATTAAATATCAATTACATATAGCTATATAAATCTGAATTATTTATAATACAGTTTGAACATTTTAAAATGGTACAATCATTTAAAAATAGTGCAACTTATACAACTTACAAATGGTTCATATCAACAATTGTTCTATTTATTTATAAATCATGCAGCTTACCCAATTTCCAAATAAATATTTCTTATTTAATCTATTATCTAATATTTTATTATAACCTTAGATTTAAAAATATAATAAGTATCTATAGGTTCATTTACTAATCATTGATTTAATATTTTATTATAATCTTAATTTTAAAAATCCAAGTATCTATAGGGCTATTTATAAATCATAGTTACAATAAAATATTAGAATATTATAGACAAAATTAAATATTTATATTATAAAAAATACTCAAGTATAAAATTTTCAAATAGACCCATAATTAGTTATTATATTTTTAAAATTAAGTTTAGAATAATATATTAGATTTTACCTAGATTACATATAAAATATTCATATTTGTAAACTATATAAATTATATGATTTATAATAATATAATTATTAATATAAACCATTACACTATTTTTAAATGGTTGTACCATCTGTCCAAAAAGTCTATAATATGTATTATAATTTTTTGTTTGTATTAAATTTTTTTACATACATATTAGTTTCTAAAATACTAGTTAAATATTTAATATACAAACTCTAAAAATATAATTATAAAATCCAAATTCTAAAAATAACTTAATAATGTTTTAACTAAAATAGCTACCTATAAGAATATATGATTTACAGACTTTTTGACAGATGATATAATTTTAAAATTTATAAACTATACAAAGATAATTTATAAATTACAAATTTACTGTATACAACATATGCACTAAATGGCATACATTTTACAATAAAACTATATTCATTTCAATTATAAATTCTATAAAATCAAATTTCTATTAATAGCCAATACTAGCTTTATAGAGAAAGCCAAAGATTCCTAACACAGTTATCTAGGTTATTGCATCATTGATTTTCTGAAAAGTCAATTCTAGTACTACAAATTCATTTTAAATGTAGGTACACCTTTAATATTATTGTAAAATGTATGATATTTAGTATATTTACTAATATCTAGGCATATATTATATATTGGGTGAGTGAGAGGTAGAGCTATTAATAAAAATGTGATTGCCCATACTCTTTTGCTATTGATACCCTCTTTGATTCATTATACATAGCTTTTGGTTAACTATACATGGGTACTTAGTTACCATTAATATAGCATGTTAGGTTTTAAATAAATGCCTTTGCTATTGATATTGATTTTCAGTTAGAAGGATACTGAAACTTTTAAAAATTGATTTTTTCAAAATAGTTACCATTTTATAACTTAATGACTCATATATCAATATTATGTATTTTATGTAATGATCTATTGCTAATATAGGCTGTATCATAGAAAATGCATATTTATAGATAATTTACTTTTGATAAATGCAAATTTAAATCACAGACATTTTTATAAAGATACAGACATTTTTATAAAGATATGTAAAGACTAAATCAATGTCATTCAAAATTCAAATTCAAAATTCATACAGCAATTTTGTTTGCTATCACTCTATTCATTTTTCATTCAATAACCCTACATTATTACAATTTGTTTTGATAGCAATATAGTCAAAAATGAAGCCTACAAAAGACCATATTCAATTATTAATTGAAAGCTTGAGGCATTGCAACAAAAATGCTTCTGAAATACACTACATGATTCACGATGCTTGGCCTGATGATTGCTTTAGCCAGTGGTGGATACAGGATTTTCAAAAAGGGGGGTGCTAGAATCCACGAATTTCTGAATAACATATTATAAAAGTATTTCATACAAACTACTTTAATAAACAAAGGGTACCAATCCGAATGGTGCTTAAAGATTCCAAATACTAAGAATTGAAAGGCCAATTGTCTAGACAAATAAAAAAGAAATCCAAACAATGATAAAAGCTCCAAATGGCACTTAAAATTCAAAATACTAGAAAATATAAAGCCTTATTTAAACAAATGAAAAATTTTCCAATTGGTACTTAAAAATTATGAATATTCAAAAGATAAAAAAGGGGGGCATGTGCTCCACACGCCCCCCCCCCTTGGATCCGCCACTGTTAGCACAGCCCATATTCATCAAATTTGTATGGAATTTAAAAATGGAGAATGATTCAGTTATAGAAGAACACCAGGAAGTGGGACACAAATAAATGGAACTCGAAGGGAAAATATTCAACATGTAAGACAGCTGATAGAAGAAGACAATTCTCTTACTCTCAGATATATTGCTAATGCACTGGGAATAATGCACACAATGGTGCAAAGAATTCTCTCCAAATATACAAGTTTTGGCATACAGGCTCTGTTAATAATTAAGAACATTCAGGCAGACCATCTTTAGAAGCCAATGGTGATAAAGTTGATATGGTTCAAGGTGTATTCATTGAAAGTCCCATACAATCAGAAAAAAGGTTGCATGCAGCAAATTGATATTCTTCAATCAAGTGTTCACAAAATTGTTTCCCTACAAAACAGTGGTCATTCAAAATTTGAGAAAACTTGATTATAACCTATGCTCCAACTATTGTGAGTGTTACTTATTGTGACAGATAATGATCCCTCATTCCTGAAGAAGCTTGCTTTTGGCTTAAGGGATATATTAATTCTTAAAAGAGTTGATATTGGTCATCTGAGAATCCTCATCAATATGTAACAAAGCCTTTGCATCCTCAGAAAGTGGGTGTGTGGGCAGCCATGTCATGTGAAAAAATGTCTTTTGTTTTTCCAATATCATGTAAATACTGCAGTCTACTGTAACTTCATTGAATCTTTTGCACAAACATTAACTCATCATGAATCTGCAATTGCTTGGTTTCGACAAGAAAATGCAACAGTCCATACATCAAATGTGTCATTATAACATATTAAGCAATACTGTGATCAATGGAATATTTCCAAATGACTTTATCCAACACACTCTCCATACTTATCTCCACTAGATTTTTTCTTGTGGGGATATCTCAAAGATGTTGTTTACATCAACAACCCACAAAGATTAGATGATTTAAAAAAGCCACTCTCAGAAAATGTTTCAAGATCTGTAGTGAAGTGGGCAAGGTTGTGCTTATCTGAAGGGGGACAATAATTTTTATGAAATATTATGGGTATTGTACAAAACTGAACTTTATATTTTGAATAATCTGTTTTGGATTTTTAATTTATTTCATTATTTTTTCACTTGTGTGGACACTCTGTATTAGATATACACCTTATGTGTCCTTTGAAATGACTATTAAATGAAACAACTAGTTAGTGATTTGGTTGCCCAACATAAGGGAAAATTTAATATAATCTGACTTTAGATGAAATTGAAGCATTTTCTTCAATATAAATGTATTTTGAAAGTAGTAGATATACATCTTAGTGCATTTTTGAAATCAATATTTAATCCAACAAATGTTTGGTGATGATATCAGAGATAGACTATTTGATTGCCAAAAATAAGGGGAACATTATTTATATCTGATTTTAAACAAAATAGATTTTGTTCTTTATAGGTAAATGTATTTTGAAAGCATTTTAACTATTTTACATTTTTCATTTCTGACCAGAATGTTTTATGGATTTCTATTTTTGGATTTTGGATCTAGTAGATAGTACTTTCAAGCACCAAGCTTGACTGGTCATCTTATCATGCTTCAGCTTGGGTGTAGAACAAAATTTACATGATTACATAGTTTTGATTTGGTCTTGAAGAGATGTTGTTTTTATGTTGAAGCCATATTTATATATTTACACATTTTTTGGTTAGTGCTGTCGAAGGCTTGACATAGATTATTTTTTATTTCGTATTTTGAATTTTTTCTGCAGTAAAGATTTCATTCTACATATCTTTGAACTACAGAGAGATGACTTGCATTTGTAATGAATCACATTTAGAAGATTACTTGGTGCTGGTCTTCTCTCTATCCCTCTCTATCTTCTAGTACTGGGTCATCTGAAAATGGCTGGTTTTATTTGAAGTGTTGGTGAAAGAAGAGTTTCGAAGAATTCTTGCATGGTGATGGTTTTACCTATAGGTTTATTGGAATTTTGGGTAGTGAGGCCAAGAAAGAGAAATGATTTTGCTGATGCTCTATAAAAAAACTTTAGAATTGCCAACACATACCTGGAAAAAATTGGCAGGAATGAGATAATCATCTAACTGGATGGCTCTGTGAAGAATGGCACAGAATGGTTGCAGAGCTTCTGGGATATTTGGCAGAACCTTATGAAGAAAGAGGTGGCTTTAATTCTTTAGTTCCTTCATGAGTGAAGTGGGTGATGAAAATGGCATTGGAAACACTTGAGGAAAAGCAACCAATATCTATTGCCATTTAGAGGTTGGGCAGAGACTCCAAAGTTAAGTAACTGGAAGATGTGAGAGAGAATATCTGTAGAATTAAAGAAAGTGATATTTGGATTCTATGGACAATGTGCATGTTGAAACCCCAGGTAATGAAGAAGCTGACAAAGAAGCAAATGAAGTGAAAAAATGATCAAGAAACTATCCCCAGCTATTATGAGGCAATAGTAAAAGTAATTAGTTTTGGGACAAGAGCCAGATCTAAGTTGAGTCATGAAGACATTCATCTTCCTATTTGTCTCATTCTTGTTAATATTCTTAACATAGATCTTCTGAGCTCTCTCATCTGGGTTAGGCTTCCAGCTGATTTCTCTTTTTTTCTTCATCACTTCATAATGGATGAGAATAGTTTCTTGATCGATTTTTTTGCCTCATTACCTTCTTCATTACCTGGGGTCCTGACATACTCTGAATCCAAATATCACTGTCTTCAATTCTCAAGATCTTCTTCACATTTTCCAGTTCGTAAACCATGGAGTCTCTACCTCACCTCAAATTCCCTACAAGCACTTGGTTACTTTTCCTCAAGTGCTTCTAACACCATTCTCATCACCCTCACCCCAGTAAGGAAGGAACTACAGAATTTACCAGCAGCTTTCTCTGTGTCAGGACCAAAGATTACAGCTGCATTACCACCATTATCTGTACCATTCTCCCAGAGCCATCTGTATCTCATATTTTTTTTAAAGTTTAAGCCTTTTTTGTGCAGCATTAGTAAAGCACTCTTTCCTGCCCTCACTGCCTAACTCTGATAAGACCCTGGTTTAATTAAATTTCTTGCAAAAGTGAAATTTGCCATTCAATCAAACAAACCTCTAAAACTATACAGCAGAATTTAGCATATAGGCACCAAATTTAATGAAAATCAGTGTAAATCGTTTTTCCATTTATTTACTTTCGAAAATCAGATTAGTGATTTTTAGCAATTTCTAAAAAAGAAGGCTGGTTACCTCCCATTATCTACAAAGAGTTAAGCTGTCGGTAATATGGGTGCACAGCAAAAGCCATAGATATTAAAAAGTCATTTGTAATTTAGTCATATTTTAACTTTTGAAAAGAAAGTCATACAATAAAGTCCGATATTAAAAAGTCATATCTTAAATATTGCAAAAAAACATAAATTCAATTTTTATAATTGCAACAATCTTTTATTTCATTTTAAGAAAACATAATAGTATTATATTTACATTTCTCAAACATGAATCATCTACTTAGATACATTTCATATTAAATTACATAAATACAGTTCATTGAAATTCAAGTTACACAATGAACTACCAAACTATAAGTCTATCTCTTGTCATTGTGATATCAAAATATTCTTTATAAGATGAATCTTGCAAATATTTGTTTTTATATTACATAGATGCCTACTATGATTTTTCTAATATATTTTTAACTGATTGGAAGAAATTTGGTATCAATGTACTAAATTCTCTTGTAGATCTTTTATGTTAAATTAATTTTTTTAATCTTTGACCCCCAAGCTCACTTGTCAACCTTCTGCAAATTCGAGATTGGGCCAAATTGGCCGAAATATACTTTTTACAAAAAAATCGATTCTGAAGTCAAATATTGATAAAATTGTTTAGTAATTGACTTCAGAATCGATTTTTAAACATTCCATTGTATCATATATATTTCAGTTTTTAAATATTGTTTTTTTTCCATTGGGTGCAACTTAACAGCCAAAATCAATTGAAAATTTTAAATTTTGTCATAGAAAATAAATTATAAAAATGTTTTTTAAACCCTGGAGAAATGTGTTTAAACTACATGATAAACATCTGTAAAAAGTTTCAGAAAAAATATTCTCACAAAAAAGTTATGAAATTTTCTGTGCTCAAATTTGGTATTTCTCAAAATCCTATATACATATTTAGATTGAAAAAATTGGAAATTTAATTTATTCATAAAGTGAGTAAAGTTCATTGGTATATCTTCAAATTTTGGTATATTTACTTCTTCTATGAAATGTGTCAAGTGAAAATATCCTTACATTACCCAAAGTCTGAAAAGGTCAACTGAAGCATCAAAAATAGATTTTTTTAAATTCTAGTTCAGTGACTGAATTCAATCAAAAACCACTAAAAATGATTTTGAAAGTCATCATAGACTATTATAAACCATTTTGGTAAAATTACCTTAGAAACCTTTTATTAGAAAAATCAATTTTGTTGACTTGTCCTGAAATTCTGGCCTTCATATCTCAGGAACTATAATGAGCCATCGAAAAATTTATTACATTATTTTAGATATTTTCTGAATTTTAAATCTTAGAATCTAGCAGAATAGGATGTTTCCATTGGATTTTAGAGCCAATTTATTGATTTTAGCCCAAAATATGGATTTTTTTGGGTGCAAAATCGATAGTCAATATCTTTCAAACACATTTTGGGGGTTTGTATTACTTAGCTCCTAGTGGACCTATACACCAAATTTGAAGTCAATCAGACAAAGTTCATTTTTTTGGATCTGGTGACGTCATTGGCTAGCTCAATCTCCTTATCGATTATTTTTTTTAATGTCGATAAATCTTTCTCTATGTACCCAATTAGAGCCCAATGTGACCATGAGGTATATTTTTTTAGGTGTGACAACAACTGGGGGTTATATCCATACGAATTTTCAATATTTACAACTTTTCATTATGAATCACACTGATAAACCTTTCCATAGGAACTACTAATAAAGGCGGTGTTATACCCCTTCCCCTAATAACATCATAGTTCTAATACATGGATTGTTGAAATTTGATACAACATTAAATTGATAAAATATGTAGAATATCTACAAAAATGTATTTGTATAAGTTGAAATACTTTCATATTTGATTTTTTTAAATTTTAGCTGTCATCTCCTGGAACTTTTCTTCCAAATCGAGATGACATTTATCTCACAGTGGAAATTTTTAATCAAGTAAAACGCAGCAAACTAACTGATTCGAATTTCCCAGCTTATTTTCATGAGCGATTTCTTTTTGAAAAGGTAACTTTATTTTAATTATATTTAAATAGGGATGTAAACCCTATCTGTACTAAGATTTGTTATAATTTCAAAACTTCTTCCAAAAATCTTTTGATTTAGAAATATTTAATCTGACCATCTATTGGTCATGATGCATCAAATCTTAAAAATAAGACTCAGCATGTTTTTTGCATAGGTCAATAAAGACAATTGAGTTATTTGTTATATGTAGGTTGATTGGACTGCAAATGGTACACAAAGGTACATTGGAAAGATTAATCAACAGATATTTTTGGAAAAACCTTAACTTTGAGCTGAATTAGGTACAAAAATTAAACTTTTTTATTCATTTCTAATTTGTTGGGTATAGCCATTAATACCTAAGAAGCAGTAAGATTTTTTTTAAATAATGATAATTAATTTTGTAGCTGATTTGTCATTTTTAATGGAAAATTCTAAAATACCCACACACTTTATTGAAACATCTCATACTGTTAAAATGTGAGATTTAGATTAAAAATAATGAACCAGAAAATTTGATGTCTCAGGCTGAGAGAACTAAAACAACTGAGCAAAAATATTAATCCCTACATAGTTTCACAAATTTACGAACAATAAGAATTGACCGTAGAGAAAAGACACTTCTGATTATTGTATAGGATTTGCGTTGCGGCTACCCGGCCAAATTCTCGGACGGAAAATCTAATAAAATAAGAAACAGTATTACTAAGCCGCAGTCTGGTATAAATGTCATCCCAAACAACGTACATGTACTAAAATGTCAACAATGAATCCATCTACATACATTATCTGGTTAGTATTATTATATCTATAGTTGTTCAGCCGAATCAGTTATTAGGCAGGTTCAATTCTATGGCATTCACTTTCTCCATCCTTCTCGGTTTACTGTCCGGTCCTTCAATTTTTATAGGTGTTTGGTTTGAATTCTTCTAACATCCCATTTCTTGGTTTTCCTTTTCCACGTTTCCCTCGAAATCGACCTTCCAGAATTGCTTCCAGAATAGTGATAGCTATCTTTATTTTTCAGAGGGTCCTCACATCCAAAACACACTTAATTGTTAAATTTAGATCATTAACATTTGAAATGAATATTTTATTTTAATTGTATAAAAACTAATGTGGTTAATATTCCAAAACAAATCATGCAATATACGGCCATAAATGTTAACGAAAGTTTTAAAATAATAAAATAACTAAGTGAAATTCAATTGAACTCTACCAATGAAAAAAGGTGAAAGTTAGGAACTATTCTTGGTCTAAACAAAATTACCTACGTACAATGCACGAGTATCTCTTAGCGTGTAATAGCCATAATTTTATGTTTTAGATGTTTTGGAGTGCGTGTGATCCACTCGAGGTGAATGAATTTCTCGAAGGTAAGTAATAGCTTCCTATCTTAACTCGTTTACATTTCTAATTTGAAAATGTTTTTTTTGGGGTAATTCTTAAACACACAACCAATTAAAACTTCTAACTTTTTACATCACTAAGAATGTACAAGTATATACAGGGTGGGCCAAACGATGTGCCCAATTTATACAATATTTCAATTGTATCTCGTAAGAAGGTTGTACCGCTGAAACGTAGACGACATTAAATAAATTTTGTATTGTCATTGATGTTTGAATTGTTTTATTTTGTATTTGAGTTAGTTGTATTAAAATAGTATTATTATGTAAAATATATTTTATTACAAATATGTCAAATTCGGTACATCTTTTAGCCCACCCTGTAGATATACGTAGTAAAAGTTATCAACAGACTTAGATACAACTTTCAATTATAAAAAAATAATCAACTGTGCTTTTTCTTTATTGTTTAAGTGATTTTTCTAACTAGAAAACTACCTTTTTCTATACCCCTATGTACAAAAAACAATGGAATTATACCCAATAATTTGGATATCTATGCTAGGTAACTTTAGATATAAAAGAGTGAAATAAAATTTTGTGAATCGGACATGTTTGAGTTACCCTTCAATACTAATATGTACCTACCCAATTTGAATATATAAATATTATATAGTGAATTTGTAACTAGTTTCTTAAGTATACGTACCAAGCTACAAGGTCAACAATCGAACTATTTATGAGCTGCTTTCATGACAATAACATCTATTTTTGGCAATTAACCTACCTATGTATTAATGTAAATATTAAATTTCCTAAATGATCACTTTCTAATTTCGTTTTAGATTATCCTGTAAAACTCGAGCTGAGGCAAGTGACCGATATTTATATGGGAGGCACACTACTTGCTTACTTTGATTCAAATGCACGAGCTTTTTTCCGTCCTAATCCAGATGTATGCCCCAAAATGATTGGTGATTGTGAATTGGTTATGAATCGTACTGTTGATTTCCCAGTGAGTAAATAAAATAGAATGCTACTTATACATAATTGTCTAAGAGAAGAAAGCATTATGGGTATTTTAAAATTTTGCCTATTATAAACGTACATATTTTGTCAACCCAGAAATAGAAATCACATCTATGGTAAGTCCAATAGTCAATAAATTATTATAGACATTATCTATGTATAATTTATAGATACCGTATATACCTACTCGAATAAACGCCCTACCTTCAATAGGCCCCCGACCTCGATTAAACGCTGGGCCTTCAATAAATGCCCGGGTCATAGTCTCCTCCTCAGTATTCCAGTTAGACAAATGGGTGGGATAAGTACAATAAACGCCTGGCTTCGATTAAATGCTGGAATAAATAACAATTTCGATCATATTAAACGTACAGGGTATCATTCAAGTATATACGGTATAGAGAATGATTATGAAAAAGTATTTTGGAATCTTAAAGTTTTGAAATAGTTCAAATTTATTTAAAGGTATACTTACCTACTAATTAGATACTAGGCAGCTACTTTATTACATATAATGATTAAGTGGGTGGGTGATACACCTATAGTGGATTTATCAATTAGAAAGGATGACATTTTTAGACTTTTTTTTACTCAATACCAGTAAGTATTTGTTCTGATAAATGGCACGAGATCACCATAGTAGCCTATCTCGGTCTTGTTATTAACAACGCTAGTGACCTTAGTTACATAGTTGCGTTCTGCTACAAACTAGTAAAAGTCATAATAGGTACTTCCCTGTATAAACATATTGAAATGACTAAACTAATGTTTTTGTTGTATATTATAAGAGAACTACATCTATTCATTGTTAGTACCAGCTTGTTAGCGTCATTTTTGTTAAAGGATGACATTCAACATTATTCAGATCCTTGAAATAATTCAAATTGTATTCATAGTTTAATTTTTTGGCGAAACAAAGATGCAATTGTAAACTACGAGTATTTTTTTGAACTTCTTTTTTTACAGTACAAAACTAGATATTTTATTTGAGATCAGTTTGGCTACTCTTAAATGAGAAACTGACAATTTTATTGTTCAAAGCACTCAATCAAAGAAACTGTAAAGTTATGTGATTATAAGTAAATGATTTGTTTCTTATGTAAGACGTAAATGTTGGGGGGTTTCATACTTCCCGTAGATGGATTGGTCAAAAATTTGGAAAGATTCATTAACTTAAAAAAATCGAAAAGCGGCGCCGAGCTAAGGACCTTGACGTCATAAGATCTAAACATAAAACGTTGTCCTATTGACTTCAAATTAGAGTGCAGGTCTACTAAGAAGCATGTAGGTTGATACAAATCCATGTTAAAAAAAGTTTTTTTCATTGATATTTTGGGATCATACCTAAACATTCACAGAGAAAACATTCCGCATGAGAATTTAGTAAACAGATGCCAATTTTCATGTCAATCAATTGAGTTTTTGAAACCATTTTCAAACAAACTTTAGTCCCCCACCCCCACATCTACAACAAAGGATTAAATGGCGTTCTATTTCAATTCAATTCTATACATTTTCAGTTGACATTTTTATCATTCATTTTGTGTTTCAGGGCATTTCTCCACGTTTAGATGTTTCGACATACACAGTTATCCAACCTGTAGGATCTTTTGGTTCCTCAGGAGTTGACGATTCTGCTGCCGTAAGTACAACAAACTGAAATCCCCAAATACAATCCACTAACATTTTC
Source organism: Parotoplana pacifica (assembly GCA_034780595.1). Classification (NCBI taxonomy): domain Eukaryota; kingdom Metazoa; phylum Platyhelminthes; order Proseriata; family Otoplanidae; genus Parotoplana; species Parotoplana pacifica. The sequence continues at coordinate 13,400 of JAUYWI010067465.1, forward strand.
TCCTAATGAAAATCTAACCTTTGGTTGGTACTAGAGCAGTGACACCACTCGATGAAATTGTATTGGAATTTAAAATGTAATTAGTTTTTATCATCGTCACGTTTACTTCATAATATATTCCCTTTATTTTAGGTAAAAACACGAAATTCTAGATCTAAGTAAGTGTATATATGATTCGTACTGCCTTGTGTTCCGCCATTCTTCATTGTATATAATAACTATTCCTACATACCTATTACGTACACCTTATATATTCTCTTTACATTTATGGATTTCTTTCTTTACCTAACTTAATAGTAGTGTCTGTAACTAAACTATTTTATTAGTGACATATTCTCTCTCTGGTTTTCTCTAATTTGTAGTTTATTTCAACATAAACGTTAGAGGCTTTTCCTTAATTAAAAACAAACGTGCGTATTCCTTTTTGTTTAACGTACGTTTTGTACAGGTTGGTCCAGATGGTACCTAATGTTTCTTGTTTTCAGAGGAAAGTCTCGTGAGCTTAAAGGGGTCCGATTCCAAACACTCAACAGTTTTTGAGCTATTATTACTTAAATCTCAGATGAGTTTCTTAGAAATCGTAGGGACTTCTGGATCATCAATTACTTTGGCTAAAAAACGTTCTAGCTTCGTACCGCATAATAATAATAAATATATATTTGAAGAGCGCCTCATATTGCTGCAGCAATATTGTGACCACCAATCTTAAATTAATTAGGTAAAGCCTCTAAATCGCCAAACACATTATATTTTTCCTCAGATCGCCCAGCGCTCTTGGTAGCCCTAGCTATGAGCGGGCCACTGTCAATAGTGCACTTCGCTCTCGTTCGCCATCACCCTCTGCTCGATATTCAAAAACAGTGTCCGCTAGCAACGGACTGGACACAAATTTTCTAAGCAGCGACTTGCGCGAGCCATTTGTAGTAAGGAAGGTATGCACACCAGACTAATATTGAATTGTGCTTAGGCTAGTTGTTTAATGTTATTCTGCATCATTGAAGATTGCTTATGCATGACGTGTCTGTTATTGTAAATCTTTTGTTGTTCCATCATCTATAGGGTTTGACAAAAAAAATTCGTTTTTTAGACATATTTTAGACATATAATTATTAGTTTAGACATAAAAAATCATATATCTATGGATAAAACTAATAGATCAAGTTTATTTGAATTTCATTATTTAACTAATTATTGTTGTGTCAAATTTTCAAATAGATGGAAATAAAACAAAGTAATATTACTTGTTTTGTGGTTAGTCTAGCTGAAAGTGACTTTAATGCAACTCAAATACATTCGTTTCTGGTTAAAAAATGGGGTGAAGAAGCAACAGTTAGTCTGAGACGAATACAACAAAAAAAAGGAATGTGAAGACGGAGGAAGAGACTCATTAGATAGGAAGATAGGGTCAGGCAGGCCACGTACAAGCACAGATAACCCTAATATCGAAATTGTT
>JAUYWI010067476.1:0-14849 GCA_034780595.1 Parotoplana pacifica
TATCGACATCTTCCTATCTCTCAAAACCTTCTCCAACTTCTGAAATGCTTGCTTTGACATGCCGATCCTTCTCTTGAGCTCGGAGTCGCATTTGCCATCGTCAGTGATCAGACTGCCTGGAGGTAATTAAAAGATGTTACTTGCTTGATGTTAACCTCGCCAATTTTCAGTTGACATGTTTGGCCTGGTTGCTTACTTATTACCATCGCTTCTGTCTTTTTGCTATTAATAGTAAGACAGTTTTTTTTCTTTCTTCCATTATAAATAAGCCATAAAAATGAGATTAAAATATATCATGCAAATTTTTACCTGCGACTGTATGTGTATTTCTATTCTAGCAATTATTATTGATTTTCAGATTATATCAAGTGGATGTCTATTTTTAAAATTATCACTATAGATAGAGTTATACTACAAAAAATTAAAATTAAAAAGTATATTACTGCATAGATTTATTCCAACATATATAGCTATTTTCCTATAATGAAATAATCAGTATAGTATCGCTTCTACCAGAAAATTTGAGAACAAATATTTTGAGCTGTATATAAAATTTGGAAATAATCAAATGAAGTAGAACTCGTGATAAAGCTTTCATTACTCATGCTAAATTTGACATTTGAATTAGAAATAGAACGGTTAATAAAATGATAGCCATGTCAAATATTTTCTTTTACTGTCACTTATTTTTTAGGTCACGTAATTTCAAAAGAAATGTATGTATGTCATAGAAATATATAAGAAATGCGTTTTTCCAAATTATCTTTTGCTTTTCACAATAGTTGTTTTTATCTAATCAATTCAATATATGTATATTTAATTTTTATTTCACCACATACGTGCGTGCTTTTCAATTTCCATTTTTGTAATAAATGATTTTCTGAAACAACAGATTTTAAACTTAAAGTTATTCTCTTTCTAATTTATATTTTGTTGAACAATGCTATATAACTCTATATTATCAATTTCTTTATATTAGCTTTTAGGGACCCTCCTCAGTATTTATTTTCTTATTATTTAAACTATTTTACTATTCTTTTCCAGCTATCGTCAACATCTAGAGCTAATTAACGATAGCTGGAAAAGTGCCGACATTCCAAACCAATGGAAACAAGCTACCATTGTGCATATTGCAAAAAAGGCAAACCATTATCACCCTATTGCCTTATTCCATGTAGAGCCAGTGACAGAGCATATGAATGCCCTCCGCATCAGACATTGGCTAAAAAGCAAAAACTTACTTCAAGAGCAAGTTGATTTTCGTTTATACCGCTCCACAGAAGATCAAATAAAATGAGGGATTTCACAAAAAAACACAGCAACCAGATTTTTGCTCATACTTTTCGATTTCAGTCGCGTTTTAGACAAAGTGTGGCGCAGAGATCTTATTTTAAAACTCTAAAGACTAGGTGCTGCTAAATGTCTAAGTTTTTTTTAACAACACATCGAGAAATTTCACCTCTTCAGAGACGGCCTCCCCCAATGACCTCCTCTTTATTACCTACATAAATGACTTAGCCAGTGATTTAAATAGTCTCCTTATTTGTTTATAACTTAGCCGTTCTTACCAATGGAAGAGCACTACAAGAAGCCAATATTTTAACTGAGAAAGTAGCAAACAAGATCAGCAGCTGGGCAGAAAATGGAAGTGTACAATAGCCTCTGAAAAGACAAGTTTGCAATCTTAGCACAGATCCTAGAGATGTCCAAATTTCAAAATATCTCCAACTTAAATTCAAGGGAATTCAAATCTCGACTACTCCAAACCCCAGATTCCTAGGTATTATCAACTTCGACATACTAACCCACTTCACAGTTCATGCTAACAAAATAATTCAATCAGCAAGTCAAACTCCGATAACTGCAAGCTCTATGTGGTACAACTGGGAACTGTGACAAAGAAACTCTCAGAATCCTGTATCTTACACATATTCGATCCAGTCTTGAGTATGCAGGAGGTGCTTGACTACCTTCTATTGGATAAACAACTCTAGATAAACTTGAACAGTTTAAAGAGCAGCAGCCAGAATTATTACAGGTTTGTACAAAATCAACACCTTGCGAAGCACTATTCTTTGAAAATAAGAAAAGACTAACTTACTGCTTTATACAGGGAAAAGTCACTCCGAATACCATCAGGACCCAAAAACTCAGACTCATACATAAATTAAAGAAGATGTAAGATCAAAAAACCAAAAAACATATTGAGAATATTTGGAAATTGAAAGAATGAACAAATTTTTTTAATCAAAATGGCACTAACAAAGTTTAAAGTTTTCATAAAGAAATGGTCATAATTTTAATTCAAATGTCACAATGAGTGTTTAGCTCAAACCTTAAATATAGGAGGTTTCGGTGTGACCATGTACCCTTTTTAAAGCACCATGTTTGACACAAACTTTGAAATCAACCAGTGTCTCAGGAAATTTCTCAGAATTAAAAGGGTTCATTGAGTTACAAAAAACTACTATTAAAAACTTGAAATACCCTAAATTTGAGTGGAAAAAATAGGTAATTGTAACCGTTTTCTGGTATTGTCTTCGGCTGATCCGTACGTGTACACGATAATACCGGGTCTCGAATCAGGTACCTCCTGATCCGTAGTCAGCGCTAACACTCGGCTATCGACTGCTCGTGCGTTCATTCTCGTTATTGATTTCTTTAAAAGGGTTCAACTCAATCGATGGACCACGGAATTACATACCACATTTTGATTCCTGTTGCTTGTTTGTTCCATTACCTATGTATGTTTCATCTGTTAATTAATATCAATACTCACTTCGTTACATACTCATACTTTTGTGTATACGTTTTTTATGTTAAATAATCTAAATTTCATTGTTGCAAGTCTCTATTCCAAGTTTTAATTAGTACACAATTCGTCAGTTGTTGGATGAAAACATGAAGAAGCAACCGTTTGTGGTCAAAGCTCAGTTCCCCGAACACTTGAAAGCGGATAACTATTTTATCAATTTCCCTTAAATTCATATTTCACAATTATTACCTGAATTCCTCCTAGTCACACAGATAGTCCCCTGAAGATAAGTTACCAAACAACTTCATTTTCAGCAATCTACTGATAAAAGGATCAATCTAACTGTATTTCTATCAATTTTCAATTTATAAAAACCCTAATATAGCCATCGCAATCAATTCTCTATTTTTGTCTTTATTATCCATTTCTTTTGTGTGTTCTAATTTATCTAACATAAATAAAAAGTAGCAATAATTGGAAATTAACATTCTTATCCAGACTAATAAAATCACATATAAAATGATCGCTGAACAATCATAATGTATCATTTGGCGTAAAATTATCATTTTTTCTGTCTTAGCTAATTATACTGCCACTTGATGAAAACAAGACTATGATCCAAAGAGCAATCATCAATGAAACTCTCCAGAGATTAATAGACATTACAAACCGTATACAAAAAACAGAATTGAATTCTGGAATGTCAGAAATTAAAAAAATTGTTTTTCTATGAATTTCAAAACTTATTCTTACATATCTAAAGAAAAAAACCCACTAAAATAGGTCAAGTCATACACCAAACAAATGGAAGCTACTAGAAATGGAGAATATCAGCTACAGAAATTCGAATTAATAAACTAAATGCATCAAAGAATAGAAAACGGAAAAAGATGTCATTTAAATAAAAATAAATATTCCATTCAGTTAACTCCGATTTTGTCTGTTGGCACCAAATAGAACACAAAACATTGAGACATTTAATGATGAGAAATATAGGCTAGTAGTGCTACAAGATAGAGTAGATAAGCTCATGCCTGTAAACTAAATTAAAATGTTTCTCTAGATTAAAAGCCTACACATTTTTATGAACGAATAAAATATATTATAAGGAATTGATTAAATTAATAGTGAGGAAAAACATATCCTAGGCGGATTTCAATTTTGTTCATTTGGTGATGGGTCTATGTGGGCAGCAGCATCAAGATACCAACAACTAGACGCTGCGCAAAAGTAATTTACAACAAATTTATAGGAAATTATCATTCATGATTTAGTACGTAGTTTTAAACAAATAACGCAATCTATGAACTAACGTTCAATCAAAACATAATTATATGGGAGGAATATTTGTAATTTTTTGAAATTAACGTTTGTAAATATATAAATATATTAAATACCTACCAAAAAAAATCGTTATTTACTTTTGGTACACCCTGCATGTGGCTGGCAGGTATGCAGATGGTCACCAGTCTCCCTTTACTTCCCATCAAGGTAAAAAAATACTGTTATTTGGGGGACAAATAAATTTTCATATCTTGACATCGGCTATAAAATTAAAATGTGAATTTCACACTTATCAAATATCTAATGTGGCCATTTGTAATTTCAAAATTTCACCTACTACTACTCTATAAAAGGTTAACAAATAAATCAGATACTACCTGATTATATTTCCAAAACAAAACTATAGAAATTCTATACCCTATATAACTAAATTTGAATATTTTAACGCATCCGGGTCGTTCACAAATATATAGAAAGCCATTCAATCCCAATGTACTCAATAGAAACAACTAAAATGCAACCATATTACACTGGTAGATCAATCTCTTGACGACTAATACTAAATATTAGAAATGCAACATTTTCATAAATAATAAAACTGGTAATACTAAGATATAGGAGAATTATTTTGAAAATAAGAAGAAGAAATCTTATTCACAACGCTAAAAGCTTTCAGTAAGTCGAATAACAACAACATTATGTAGATTAACAACTTAGGGTTTGTGTAGCTCAGAGCATAGTTTATAGAGAAAATGAAAATTAACTGCACGAAATAATTTGCTTTGTTTGAATAACAAAGAATGTCTCAGATATGGCAGATATTAGTATGTTTTTAAAAATATATATAACCTAACAAAATATATGTATCATAAAATTAGAATTTAGAAAGAGAACAAAGTTTTATAACGCAATTTGTTTGTAAGATATTGATCTAGACAAGATTATCAATTTGTTGATACAGGCCGCCTTTATTCTTAGTGGCCTTATATTGGACCCTTAGTTTTGAATATGAAAACCATATTAAGCACAATCAAGTCACAGGCTGTTTCGTTAAAAATGTACTTCTTTCTCTAAAATAAGTATAACTGTGTCAACACGTACACTTTTCCTATGTCTAGCTGTTTTACTTGCTGGTATTTTGCGAGAAAAACCGACATGTTTAAAATTATATTTGCATTATCAGCAAAATAAAATAGTGCAAATAAATCCCGGTCCATACCACAGAGTAGAAAACAGATAAACTCCGACCAAGTTCCCTCTAAAACTCGTCATTCCTATTTGAACATGTTCTATCTACTTTCTGAGTTTTCATTAGCTAATAGATTATCTGAAGAAGGTTCTGCTGTAGTTATAGTTAATACCTACAACTGAATATTACGTGAAAAGATTTAAAACTAACGATACACACATTTAGATAGAATACACACACGAATTATTAGCTTATGTTGTTGTATAATGTAAATATGTAATTTTACTGATTAAATGCAATGAGTTATGTTGGACATGTAGGTAGGTGATTTGTTTATTTACACCTACATAGCTTGATAACAAAGTTTTTTTTAATGTTGAAAGAAGTATAAATACACCATTACGATATTTATCATTAAAATTGAATGCATACTTGTTATTGGTGGTCTGGTCTTCAACAGAGGTTTACCAGGAGCCTTGAAGTTGCGAGAGTAGCCAAGTCGATTCAACATATTCTCAGCAGCATTACGTTTGGCCAACTTCTTGCTGTGCGCCCGTCCTTGACTTTTCTGATCATTATAAACACACTGTAGAAAAAAAGATTGAAATATATCAACTTATAGTTAAAAATAAAATTAATTTAATGAAACTTAAATTATAATGATTTTAAAATTAACATAGAGTGTGACTAATTATAAAACTAATATGCCTTCTTTTAGAACTCAAACCCTATGTATCTTCATGTACTTGATAAACATCGGGTGTCCGAAAAGAAACAACATCATTTTATGGCATTTTTATTTGATTAAAAAGCAATTGTAATAAAATAAGTATTTGGAAGAAAAAATGCTTAAAAACATCTGTGCAATTTCCATAGAACGTCTGACTAAAAGTGCAATTTTCGTCTTCTTCTGGCTTTTCCCACGCTAAGGCGGGGGTAGCCTGTGCGGATCATTATCTTCCACTTCTTGCGATCAATTGCATCCTCCTCAGGGACTCCCACCACCTGCTCCATATATTCAAGAAATGCAGTCTTCCAGTTTATTTTTGGGTCTTCCACGCCTCCTCTTCCCCACCTTCATTTTTCTAACTCTTCTAGACATAGTTAACCTCTCTCCACACCACATGTCCTACCTAACCACTGCAGCCTCACCTCCTTCAGTTTTCCTTTCAATTCTCCAATAGTCATCCTCTCCCTCAACTTCTCATTTCTAACTTTGTCAAATCTCGTCAGTCCTAGACCTCCTAAGCATTTTCATCTCTGCCACCTGCATCTTTTCTTCCTGCTCTTTTGTAGTAGTCACAATCTCCATCCCATATAGCATTGCTGGTCTCACCATTGTCTTATACAGTTTACCTTTCAACTTGTCTGGTACTTTTCTGTCACATATAGCACCAGTAATCCTTTTCCATGCACCCCATCCAGCTTGTATCCGTTTCTTCACCTCTGTCTCAGATCCGCCATCCGCCTGAACTGTTGAACCAGGTATTTGAGCGCCTCTACTTGATTGATCTTTGCTGCCTGCATTTTCATTTCTTCATCCTTTGTGACTTAGGGCCTACTCTCAATCTCAAATACTCAGTTTTCTGCATGATTGTTAATACACATTCCCCGTCCTCCATTGCTGCTCTCCACTTTTCTAGTCTATGTTCTACCTCTGTCACTGACTCCAATCCCATAACCATATCATCCGCGAGCAGCATATCCCATGGTGCTTCTCTCTGGACTGTACCTGTCAGGCAGTCTATTACCAAGGCAAAAGAAGTGATGAAGTCCCAGTCACCTCGAAGTCCTCCGATTCATCGGCAGCACACCTCACCTTATTTGCACCCTTTGTACATGTCTTGGATGAGTCTGATGTACTTCTCCTCTACTCTCTTCAACCTCAAACTGTTCCACAGTTCTAGTTTTGGTACCCGGTCAGATGCCTTCTCCAAGTCAATAAATATGAAGTCCTTCCTTGTACTTCTCCATCATCTGCCGCACTGCAAAAATAGGATCTGTTGTACTCCGTTCATGCATAAAACCAAACTACTAGTGCTTAACTGTCACTTTCGCGCTCAAACTTTTGTCCATATGTATGTAGGTAAATATGAGTGCAGATAATATAAAGTGGAGGAACAGATCTAACGGTAATTAAATCGAGTAATTGTAATTCCAATTATTTTCAGTATGACCTGTTATTTTCTAACTTCTATTTAGTGTGTGAGGGGGTGCTGTATAGATTATCCATTGTCTAGGAATATTCCATCTCCGCAAAAGAATTGAATAGTGTTGCCTGTACAAAAATTCGAAAGGTTTTTTTAATTTAAGGAAAATAGTGACGTGTATATCAAGGTGAACAACTTGCATTATCTGTTAAAACAAAATCATGTTCAATTTCATAGCTCACAAATACGTGCAGTAGTAAAACCGTCAAAAATAATCAAGAACTACAGATAAGAAACCAAAACTAATTTATGTTTCCAAGAATAAAAACCTGAGATGTCTACGAGTAATTGCAACAAAACAAATATTAGTTCTAAAACTTTGCACCTAATACTACACTTACATTGTGTGGGAAAACGGTGCAAAAGTGATAGCAGAATAAATTCGTAGCATTTGACTTTAAAGTATCATTTTATTTAATAACTCGAACAATCATCAGAATCAAAAAGTAAAATGATATGATTTTTTTTAAAAGAGTCAAAGAAAAACAAACAGAGTCTGTTTAATGGATATCAACTGTGAGAATAATATATCAGTTATTACAATTTAGGCGACTGAACTAAACCAATATAGGGAATAGTGACCTTATCTATGGCACTAAATACAACTTTTAATAATCTTCTAAAAAACACTGCATGCATAAAAACAAGAACTAAAAACCAATAGACAGGTGTCTAGATATGTGTTTTAATAAAACAAATGAGACTTTTTAGAGAATTAAAATCAGAAGCCAATCAATCATTTTATTGGCAATGATCAGCCAGCACGTAATATTTGGATCGCCAATATACATACAAAGGGAAGCCTTGAGAGTGATAAGGAGCACTACTAGAGTGTCTACCTGGAAGCAAAAAGAAGATGATTGATCGCATACGAAAGATCATTGAGACTACAGAAAAGAAATCCAAGAAGATAAGTATGTGAGCAGAAGAAAAAAACTAGGTTGAAAAGAAACCGGGGGGTCAGAGAACAGGCAAAAACTGAATGCGAAAGGCTTTTTAAGGAGACACATAGAGAAGAACTATGCTTGAAGAAGAGAAGAGCGCCGTGGAAGAACATCAGAAGCAAAGGGAACCTGGAATATTGGAGAGTATGTTAAAGAACAAAATAGATAAAGGGATGTCAAAAGATCAGAGAAATGAAGAAGCAGCCAAAACCGTGGAGGAGATCGGGCATAGAGACATGACCATATTTACGGATGGCTCTGTCGAAGAGGGTAAAGGGCGAGGCGGTGAAGCAGGTTCATCAAATTGAAGATGTAAGATCAAAGAACCAAAAAACATATTGAGAATATTTGGAAATAAAAAAGAAAATTTTTTATTTATGTAAACTCAGCTACACTATTGTATAAAGGCAAATCAAAATGGTAGGTACTAACAACGTGTCTCAGGAAAATTCTCAGGATGAAAGGGGTTCATTGAGTAACAAAAAACTACTATTAAAAAGAGCAGCACAACTAACTAAAAAAACTTCAAGATAGAAACTTCAAGAGCACATACTAACCATACATGCTCTGGAACTCTAATCCTAACACACTTTCAAATAATAAGTTATTAATAATTATCGCTTTTTAAAACATGACACAATCTGAAAACAAGCTGCAGCTTGCAGGTAGGCGTAAGGTCATTTGTAGTCAATCTCAGTTCAACAGTTATCCCCTCTCGCAATCACAGTTTCCCTCAAAAATGTTATTCGAATGTTAACAACTTACTTGGATGACAAATTCTTTTTTCTTTCCATTGTCCTTATCACTGGATAATTCATAGCGAGCTTCACTGGACCCTAATGCCTGCTGTACTTGAACTAACCTAGTGATCGGGTTCACAAACTGGCCATAACTTTGTTCACCTTTCTGACGTTTCAAGTTGTCACGAAGCTATAACCAAAAAATATAAATATAAGACATAAATTGCAAGAAAAAAATATCTTCCAAGTGAGAAACACTCTTAGTAGATGGTCCCAGGATAATTGAACGTTAAACCTTCATATCTAGTTTTTGAAATAGAATTTTTCTAGCTTTAAATATTACACTATTTTCTAATTAATGTCATAGAAATCGCCTTTAGATTTTTTTATTTCAAAGTTATGTTATCTATTGCGTTCCATTTGTATATAAAAGTATACACATTCTTAGTTCAACTTATTTTACCGTATTACTTTCTTTTTCACCAATATCTGATAACTAAACAAACATTTAGGGATATCTAAAATGAACCAAGTTTTATCAGTATGACAAAAAAACAAAGAAAGCCTATTTATTTTGTAACATGCCATGTATGGAAAAAAGTACTTGCAAAAAGTTCTCCAACATAAATAATATTGGAAATCCATCGCATCAGCCCAGACAATCTACATACACAATTCGATAACTTATAGAAAATCAATTTTTTTCAACAATTTTTGCATAGGAGACAATTTACGATGAAATACTGAAAACTATTATCTCAGACATTACATTATAGTTTTAAATCTAATTCATCATCATCATCAGTGCCGTCTCCTGTAGAGGTTGGCTGCCATGATCCGCCACTTTTCTCTGCTTTGCGCCAGTCTCACTACTTGAAGATAAGTTAGACCTAATTATTACCGAATATAAAAAAAATTAACCAATAAGGGTAATTCAGTTGGGCAGACTAATAATCTTTTACACAAAACAGAAATATAGTTCTATCTTATATTTCTTCATAAAAAAACTTCATAAGAATATAAAATAAATAATAATAACTTTTCTAGTAGAGAAACCAAATAAATTAGTTAACAAATAAATCAAAATATATTTCTCTCTAAAATAAAAAGCTTTTAGTGTATCAATAAAAGCTTTTTATTTTATAGATAAATATATTTAGATTAAATAAATGATAGAATCTCAAAAGAAATTTTATTAGTCTAAAATAATATTATTTTGTGTAAATTAATAAATCCTTGTTGATATTAAGAAGTACAGAAAACTATGCTCGCGATTCATCAACGTGATATATGCTTGCGCTGCACACATCTGATACATTTTGGTGCATTATATTGCATTGATGAAATGAACTGTTTCACAAAAGAGATTGTATTCACTGTGTAATATGCACAACCTATGTACTTATGTAGGTTGTGCACATAACATTCTTATCTTCGTGATCGCTGCCTGGCTATCAAGAAGATTCTGATGGACTTTTGACTCGGTGTTTCTGTCAAAACTTTATTGTTGCTTTCTTCTATGCCGATTATTTCTGCTCTAGTTAATGAGCATTATTTCCAAGCTGGAACCGAGTATATCTATTTATGACCATCATTTTCAATTATCATTTCTGTTCCTCAGTTGAACATTCCTTCCTTTGCTGACCTGTCGGTGAAAATTTCGTAATCAGTTTTGTCTAGGGTGATAAGGAATTCTATAGCTGCAGCTTTCCTCTTAGTAGGGGAGGCGTCTCTTTTTTTATATAATGGGCATTTCTGTTGATACTCTCATTTCATTCAGGTCCTTCCATGGTGGTATACCTCTCCCTCTCAGTTCTCTTTCCATTAGTACATAACCTATCTCTTCTCCAATCTTTCAAGCCAATGTCTCTCCATCCTGTTGATGTTTTGAGCCTTTTTCTGATGCTTTTCGTGGCGAGGATTTTCAGATGGTCGTAGTCATATCTTCTCATTGCTGGTCTCGCTTTTCTCCAGCCCGGCTTCGTTTATACAGCCTTCATTTCTCGTTCCTTGTACATACCGTCTAGATGTTTCTTGGCTGGTTCGCAATCCGTTGGTATCCAAGCGACTCCTGCATATCCCAGAGAAGATCGGATATAGGTGGTGTAGACACTCCGCATAAGCTTGGTGTTGCTACCCCAGTACCTGTCATTAATGGATGAAAGTTGTCTGATCCTGTTGTTAGCTTTGTTTGACATCTTTTCCCCATGGCTGGTGAAACTCAGGTTTCTGTCAATTTCCACACCTAGGAGGTTGATACTTTTCACTGTTTTTATGGTCTGATTCGATACGACGATAAGGACTTCTTTACTGGCCTCTTTAGTCCAAGTTGTGAGTAGCTTCCAATCGATGGTCCACTCCTCTATAAGGCGCTAGCCGCCTCTTGGCACTTCATCACTGCTCTATCTATATTTTCATCTCGGATTGGTGTGGCAAGGTCACCGGCAAACAGGTACCTTTCTTCTTCTGTTGGCATCTTCTCGTGTGCATCGCCGATCCAGATAAGAAATAAAGTCGGAAGCCCATCTCTGAAAAGTCTATATGCGCTATTGCTTAATCCGATCTTAACTCTCGTCTTCCTGTCCAATAAGAAGCTTCTAATCCATGCAATCATACACCTTGGTATTTTGTCTGTAGCTCCCCATTTCGCTGCTGTCTTTTCCTTTCTTGAGGACTGGAATTGTGGTGGCTTTCTTCCAGTCTGTTGGTGTTAGTCCTTCGGTTCAGCATCTATTGATAATTTCCAGTAGGATGCTTTTCATCTTTGGGCCAATGTGTAAGATCATCTCCGCTGTTATCGTCATCTCTTGCAGCCTTCCCTTTGCGGAGCTTATCTACTGCGAATATACTCGTAGTTATTTATGCAATCGCGAACATAGTTATCTGTAGTTCTTATTATGAACAACAAGGATATATTAATTTACACAAAATAATATAATTTTAGACTAATAAAATTACTTTTGAGATTGTATCATTCATTTAATCACAAACAATGCTGCAGCATTCACATATTTATAAATTCATCGCCAAGTCAGCTATTAGCAAGTTTAATTAATTAAAGAAACAAAAGAGAAAGTACACATTATTTCCTTTTATCAAAAATAACTGCTGCCAAACAAATTAACTAGAGAATTAGTGTATCCCATAGAGTAAGGATATAAAGAGGGTCGTCTCTAAGGTAGTTGTTAAGGAAACGCGAGTATAATTTTTATTTTATATAATTGTAAAATATTGCCTTAACGAAAAAATGTTTTATATCTCATATAATATTCTTATTTATTGTAGATATTAAAACTGATAAAAGGTTTGAATAAAACTGATCAATAATTTAAATAAATCAGATTTTATGTATTTTGAGTGACTTTTGTTTATTTGAATAATTGTTTACGCCGCCATTGTAGTAGGATAAAACTCGCTATAAAGTATTATAAATGGTGAAGAGTAATACATATTGTAGTGCCTATGCATGTAACAATAAACCAGGAAGTAAGAGTACAACTTTTCCAGAGTTGAAACTAAGGTTCCACTGTTTCCCAAAGGATATTGCAAGGTAAGTAATATATAATGATTATGTTTAGTACAAAATTTAATATTTTGATCGAGTAATATTCCTTTTGACCTTAAGAATAATTTGAGTATATATATACATTTACATATGGTTAAGACCATGGTAATTTATACAATGCATTTACAGCTTATAAGATATTTTCTGGAGTTTATTCAGCTCACAGCTGCACCCCCAAGTTTTGATTTTTTTTTAGTTAAAAAATATTGGAGTTCATTACATTGCTGATTAAGTTGAGGATGCTTTTCCTTACTGACAGCAATGTAAATGACATTTTTTATGAGGTCAGAGTTGGGATTTGAACTCATGCCATAGTCACACTCAGCAAGTATATGTTTGAGTACCTAAATATTCAAAATCTAGACATTTTATTATTTGTTCTAAATTAATCTTTGACAAGCTCCAATACAGATTTAGATCTTAAGTACATATATTATAAGCATGTTGAAGTAGGTACCTATAACTTCTTAGTTTGAAAAAAATATTTCACAGAAAATTGTATTGCTGTGAGGCCTGCTATTAGCTTTAATATTTTAATACATTTTACTAATTAAAATTCTAAATATTATTTAAAAAATTGTCTTGTACCAGATGAATAACTGTATCATATCTCAAATAAATCAAATCCTTTTGAAAGTTTGATATTTGTCTATAATTTAAAATGAAATTTAAGATTGTGAATTAGAAAAGATTTAAAATTAACTATGTATGAAAAATAATTTTTAATAATAATTTTTAAAAGAATGTAAGATTTAAAATGTCATTTAAAAAAAATAATGGCAAAACCCATAATCATTGTGAGGTGATTGAGCTGGTGACCTGGCTCATTCCACACAGAAACAACCAATTTCAGAAAAGTGCTGTGGGACACCTTATCAGAATGCCTTCAAATTTTAAATATGAATTTGTGTGTAGGTATATATGACAAATCCAAAATATTTTTTGAAAATATTTTTGTATGCCTCTACTACAGCCTATTGAAATTTCACTCACGGAATACACTTTTCTTCTGAACAGGAATTTACCCATCTTCGAAAGCTTTTAACTTTTGACTGACATTAAAGAACATACTGATTTTTTTTATACAGTGAATGGTACACATAAGATGTGCTTAAATAAAAAAAAATATTTGTTCTTTGCTGACAGTCAGTAGTTATGGATGCTTAAAAATCATCAAAAATCAGTTCTGTACCAAAATTTGCCATATTTTGATCATGCATATCTCATGACTGACATGTAAGAACACAACAGAATATATCTTAATTTAATACTTGGACCTAGTTGAATTAAAAAACATCTTAAAATAAATGTTCTTTATTGACAGTCAATGTGTATGCTTATTTTAATGACACTTGTTATCAAAAAATGGCTATATTGCCCTACTTAGTGTCAAGTACTGTAAGGGGCTAGTAATAATTTTTTTAAAATTAATTGTTCATTATGATATCTTTATTATATGTAAAAATTAAAATGCTCTGCATACTAAAATGCAGGTTTTTGACCATACTTATTTACTTATTGTCTGTTTTTATATATTTTTTAATCAAAATTATTAAATTTTGGGTATAGATTCTGAAATAACATTATAAATTATTATTCTAGATATTTTTATACTCAAAACCTTATAAAATAATAATAAAAGTAGTTTTTATTTAAACAAGACAAAACAACACAAACAATAATATATAATAGTGGTTAATCTATTTAAAATGACAAAACTTGCAATAGTTTATAATAGAATACTAAGTATAAAATCTATAATAGTTCAACTAGATCATCTACAACTTAATATGACAGTTTATGATAAAATCATTCTTTCCAGGAAGTGTTCTTCAACTGTCTGATGACTCATAGAACTGTAGTACAGTATCTATTGTAGTATTAGAAATGCTTACACCTCCATGATGTATAGTGTGTTTAGCAAATATTCCCTCTTCTTTATATAATTTCTTTGCTGCTTTAACCATGTGGATACTCATTTCAAAGTACTCAGATATCTTTTCATTTGACCAAAAGTCAGGTGCCAGTGACAACAATGATACCTTATCATTATATTTGACCAAGTTCAGAATTTTTTTTGATGGTAGCCATAGTTTTGTTGAAATATTCTTCATACTTATTTTGAGTAGGTACTGCTGGTTGTAGTTCTATTTCTGCAAGCT
>JAUYWI010067487.1:0-14849 GCA_034780595.1 Parotoplana pacifica
TCTCAAATCATTTGTATTGTAATTATAATAAAGTGAACTATTATTAGATTTACACCCCACTTCTGGAACTACCTGTAGGCTTTCAACGAAGGCAAATATTAATAATTTCATTGTCAGAAATCCTTATTGCCATACGACATACCCTGTTTGATAGACTTTTGTGTAAATAATTAATCATGCTTAACGTTCCATTAATTTAAACATGACATTTTTTTTAATTTTCAGACGTATGCGTCGTTTAGCAAACAATACACCAAACTGGACATAGTAGGCCATTTACAAGTATTGTGAAGTTTTTGCATTTACTTTAAACTTAATTAATCATTGACTTTGTATATTATTTGTAATTTCATTGTTGTTATCCATAATAGAATTGATTAAGTAGGCAGCTTTTTATAAAATGGTAAAACACATCATCCGGCTAACAATTGCCATGGTGAATTACTTAAAATGAAATAGAAATATTGCCTTTCAGAATATCAAAAGTTATATTTGAATTGGAAATTTAAATCGAGGCTATTAATTAATAAGGACAAATACTCAATTTGTATACAAAATATCACCCATCATGTGTTTTCATCCTCAATAGTTTTGTTTAATTCTGAAACCGATATTAAAAATACATAAATAGCTATTCTCTGGTTAGTTCTTTTTAAAATACGTGTACATACCTACATACTTGTTTCATCATTTATTATTTGTATCCATGTGTAATATTTTTTAATTTTAAAATGTGTGTCAACAAAAACTGTGTTTTAATTTTATGAAATTTAAGAGGGATCAAGTTTGTGTTTACGTCTAAATGGTTTATCAATGACTCATGGTTATGGCAATAATAGAATAATAATAGCTTTATTTTATTGCAGCTCTTACAAAAATAACATTTCTACTGTTGATATTCGTGAATATCTAGTAATGCTTGGGTACCGTCTGTCAAGGTGCGAATAGGCTGATTATAGGCTTGGTGGTTTTGGGGTGGTTATTCAGGCCAAGGTCGTTAGCCATCTCGGAGCCAACATCGGGTTACTAATATCCCTTTTGAGAGCTTTCTCGTAGATCCGGGCTCCCAGATAGTTTCCTCTCACGCGAATGGGTTTAAGTCTGGCTTCTACACGGAGGTCCTCAAATTTTGTTTTCTTAGGGCATCCAGTGATTATTCTGGCGGCTGCATTTTGGACGTGTTCTAGCTTCGGGATGTAAGAGTCCGCTGTTGATGGTATCCGAGCCCC
This sequence comes from Parotoplana pacifica, assembly GCA_034780595.1. Taxonomy (NCBI): domain Eukaryota; kingdom Metazoa; phylum Platyhelminthes; order Proseriata; family Otoplanidae; genus Parotoplana; species Parotoplana pacifica. Next base: position 1,230 of record JAUYWI010067487.1, read on the forward strand.
GGTGGTGTAGTCGACACAGGATCTGATGCACGTATCGTAGACCATCAGGATATCTGTCTTGGCACCCCAGGTTCTTCCTGCTATAACTTTGAGCTGTCTGTTCATCTTTTTCTGAATTTTCTTAGTGTGGTTTTCAAAGTTAAGAGGCCTATCAATAGTACTACCCAGAAATGTTGGGCTTCTGTTATTCCGGATTTCTTTTTCTTTAATCTTGATTTTAATATCGGTGTTGGCTTCTTCGATCCATTGGGTGAGTAGGATGGTTTCGCATTTTTCTTGCGCTAGTTTCTTCTTTCAGGTGTCTGCCACTTGACAACGGTATTGGTAGCCTTTTGCATCACACTGGTAGTATTAGAAATCTGGGGTTTAGTGGTTACTAGGAGGTCATCTGCGAAAAAGAAGATATCGGCATTCACTCTGATCTGATCTCTTGCTTAACGTCAGTCATCCATTAGGTAGGTACATCGATTAAGTTGAATACAAATCATGTCATTACAGCATAATAGTATCACTGTTAATTAATAAATACACAAAATTAATATTCTACATATGTGTAACCCACAAGAGTCTGATATCAGGCCGCGTGAATATAGATATAATATATAAATCAAAGACAATAAAAGCGCTTTCTTTGATTTATATATTATATTTATATTCACGCAGTTCTTATTTGTTATTTTAATTATTTGCTACGTGAAAGTTGTTATTCTATATTTTATTTATATAATTATCTATAGGTAAGTAGGCCACTATTACGGTGATAATATTGTAAATGAATAAATAAATATATATATATATCATTATATGTAATGTAAATAGAGAACTCAATCGCACAACTATGAAAACTATATTACTAGGTACATTATATTAGTATTATCGACAGTATGAAATCGATATAAAAATATATAGTAAGTCACAATAATTTTAAATACTAATTAAGCTGATACAACATGTTCTGTAACAGAAATGCGTATAAAAAGTTGCTTGATTTAAATTTGAAGATTAAGCTAAAATTTATTTTTATTCATACAACTATTTTATAAAAATAGTATAAACTAAAATTACTATTTGTTCTATATGAGTTTACAATAATAGGTAATTCAATACTAACGTTGTGCATTCAACAATGTCAATACTAAAACCGATTCTGGTAGAGTCAGAGTACGTAATAGTTTTGTTATATGTTGCTAAAATAATGCAATTTATTTTAGTTTCAATTTCGTATTCCATATGATCTAAAATTTATATTAAACAGGTGAAAATAGTAAGAAAATCTGAAATTTTAATTATATTTAAAAGTAGTATTGTTAATATTTTAAAGTAAATGACCTCATATATGTATTTTATTGTGCTGCTAGTAGGTAGAAAAGTTATATGTATTGAATATATTATCTTATTGTTTAAAGTATTTCTGAGACTTTCTTTATTTTATTAATTTTTGAGATTTAACGTGCTCTAAATTAAAGAATATAGAGAATATTATTTTAATGACATGTATTGACAAATATACATATTTTTATATTTTAATTATGCTTATAAATTTTTGTGTTTTCATTTTCTTAGTTTAGTCAAGTTATTTTTTTTATGTGTGAATAGCTTGTTTCTTTCAAACTTTTTTATTTAATTAGCAACTGCCCAAACTGTTGCTGGTGAAAAAATGCTTCCAGAAAAGAAAGTCAACATTTTTATCATTTGGCCCGATCAGAATTCTGAATATTTATCTATTTCATGGTCAGTTTAACATGAATAGTATTTGTGTTAGATTTTAGATGTCATTCATTCATTCATAAACACAAGCAAAGTAGAGGGTCTAATACAAAGTTCCCATACCTATTTTATAATATTCTAGGGAAAAGCTTTTATAAAAACAGAGATGATTTGTCCAGAAAATTTAAAATTTATCCTTGCTTAGATAATAAAATATATTTATAAAATAAGAATTTAAGAAAAAATAAATAATTTATTTTAAATTTAATTAAAGAAATTAAATTTAATCTACAAAAATAGTAAATTGACAGTACTAATAAAACATGTTTTAATAGGGACCATGAACCATTTCAAAAGTGGGGGGGGAGGTGAACTATGAAAAGGTGCCATTTTTATTTTAGTTATTGTTTAACCCTCAAATTATAGCAGAAAGAAAAATACATTAATTAGAGGCCAGAGTATATTTGCCCCATATTCTTTTGCATATATTTTGGGTGACACTGCCTACTAAGTACAGAACATACATATCTAAAGTAGTTAAAAATAATATGTTTTGAAATGTGTTATGTTAGTTGATAACTGCTTATTAATAGATAGTTGAATATAACTCATTTATAGGGTGATTTATCTATAAATATGTAAGAACATTTTGAATACAATAACAAGCAGTCTATTAGCACCTGCTCTCAATACCTAAGCTAAAATGTGGAATACCTCACCTGCAGTGCCATCTGAAAGTTTAACAATTTTTACTAAAATTGCTTAAAATGTAATAAAATCAATTGCAATTTTCAAAGAATATTCAGAGAATCTATTAACTTGTAAGCCATAAAATAATGTAGTTGGAAATTAATTGAAATTTGGGGGAATCTCATTGACTAAGATATTTTAATAGAAAATCAATATATATAACATATAATAGGTCACCATACTTAGCTTAGCCACACAGTGGACAGTCTATTTAAAACAACACATCTGCCATGTGGCTAAGGATTGTATTTTTTAAATCCTTAGTTAGGGTCAGTTTTTTTCTTGAAAATAAGTTATTTTACTACACTAACTTATCATTAAAATAACTTATTCAAGAAAAAACTAACCCTAAGGATTTAAAGAAAAAATTATTTAAAAAAAGACCTTCATTGTGTGGCTAAGTACTGTGATAATAGGTGTGTAATAGCTGTCTGTTTTTCACTTTCTGGTTTGTTAATATAGGTAAAACTAAGCAATTATCACCAGCAAATAGAAGTTGTGCTGTTGAATTGAAGAGAACTGGTATATCTAACAAAGCAATAGCAGTTCAACTAAGAGTCTATGAATCAGTAGTGTGTAGGCTGCTAATGAGAGACTGGCTCTACCAAGGTTAAAGAAATGAGTGGATGCCCTCAAGTGATAAATGAGTATACTCAACAATGTGTATCAAGGGCAATTACTAAAAATCCTTTCATTACAGTAAAAGAACTAAATGAGGAGATCAATGTGTTAAATACAGCTTCTAAACAACTATTAAATGGACAATCTATGATAAATTTGGTCTGAAGACATTTAAAGGTCTCCAAAAACCCTTGATTACATGACCTCATATAGCCAAGCATCCTAGATTCTGTCTGTAGGACTAAAATAGACTGGTCTTGTGTCATGTGGAGTGATGAATCTTCATTTCAATTGTTTACTCATTCAGAGAAATTTGTATGTCAAATGCCTGGAACTAATCCATGTGATCCCTGGTATACAAGGCCTGTTGTGAAGCATCCCCCCTCAATGATGATTTGGAGCTGTTTTAGTGTATATGGCAGAGGTGGTTTGTCCTTGCTACCAAAAAGAATATAAAATGAATGCCACTCAATATCAAGACATTTTGGAAGAGCATCTCATTCCATTTATTACCATTCACAATACAAATTATTTTATGTAAGATGGGGCTCCATGCCATACAGCTCACTCAGTTATGGACTGGTTACAAAACAGGGTATTCAGACCCCAGAATGGCCCCTGAATTTGCCCAATCTGTACCCAATCAAGAATTTGTGGAATCTCATGGTCAGAGTTAAAAAAGCTCATCCAACAACATTTGATGCACTGAGATGCAAGATTGTTAATGTGTGGGTTCAAGAAACTGACCCAGAAATGTATCAACAGTTGGCAGCTTCTATGCCAAAAAGAATTGCTGCTGTCATTAAAAATAATGGATATCCAAGCAAATATTGACTATTTTAATTGTTACATTCACTAAGTATTCAATATTTCTGTATTGTTTTACTGAACAAATATAATTGTAAGCAAAAATTTTTGATTATTTTACCTAAAATTGCTAAACTTTCAGATGGCACTGTTATATGGATTTACTATCAATTGAAAGATGCCTTGTTTGTTTGTCTCCCAGTGTTAGAATCTATGTGAAGACCTACTATCAATTAAGAGATGTCTTGTCTGTCTGTCTCCCAGTGACATATTGTTGTAAGACAATAGTATAGTATCAATCATTTTTCATTTGTACCTCATGTCATGGCATCTCATACATACACCTGTTAAAGAAGCAGCTGACATAACAACTGACTATTGTGATAATATTGAGGGAGAAGAAAAATTCTTATTTGGAGGTGAAATCTTTTTTGGGTATTACTCTCACTATGAATGTTATTGGGTTTTTAAATAAAAAATAATTTAAAATATTAGAGCTAACAAAGTCAATTTAAAAAAAATACAATTTGTGGAAATTATTTGTATATATCCAATGTCCTAAATTTAGCTTCTTAGGTGGGGGTGAAACTGGAAGGTTTTGCTATTTCTTATTGCTCATTTATTAATAAAAGATAGTTTCTCATAGTAAAAGGCTTTAATATTACATATTGTTTATAATTATTAAAAAAAACTATTGCTGTCACTTTGCAATGTTGTTTAGAGTCAAAAATAGAAAATATTACACTTCTGGATTTGCCCCTGAGTGGTGTGAATCCAGAAAGGATAGGGGTGAATCTGGAAATTAAAAAAACCTAGTGTTTTATACATGAAAAAGGCTGTGTCAGTTCAGATATATTTTATCAAGAATAATATGTATAATAAAAGACTTTTTAAAATATAAATTGCAATCATTCTGAACCTACACCCATTTAAAATTAATAAGTATATTTCTGTATTTGGACATGGCATTTCCAATTTTGCCCCTGAAATTTCTAGATTCACCCCATATTTTAAAATGACTCTTAGCACTGATAGAGGTTATGTACAAGGCTATTATTTAATAGGTTTGAAAAATAATATGTCATAGTTACTGAATAACATGTTAACAACATGAGTGGCCTGAAATATATGGGAAATGTTTTGAAGATTGTTTTTTGGTATATATTTTTTTAACTTTTTTTAATAAACTTCTGATGACTGTAGCTTCATAATGAAATATTTTTATGCTTTAAAAATAAATTAAAATATTCTCCTGATTGTCAGGATTAATGAGAATATTAAATCAGCTTCTATCTCAAATAGTTATTTGAATGACAGCCATTTAAAGTTATTTATTGGAAATATTTCTGATTTGCCCCTTTCTGGATTCACCCCTACTCAAAAATTAGAATTTATTGTATTTCAGATGTTATTGACTGGATCTAATATTTAAAAACACAATAGTGAGAGCTAACTTCCAAAAATGATTTCAATTATTTTTTTGGTTTGAGCTAACACACTTTTTGACTTTTTTTATCTTGAATTTCAGTTACTTTTGTAATGAATTCAGAATACTTGTGGTTGCTTTTCAAAAGTGAGGATACTAGCTAAGGTTGAGATGTAATCAAATACCTTTAACAGTGATAGTTATATAAAGTATGCAGAATGAAATCATTACTGCAGCACACATGCAAAATTAAAAAATAATAAATTTAATCTGTCAAGCCTTCAACAGTACTAATGTCATGGAAATAAAGGATAATCCATTCAAAAGATGTGCAAAAAATATGGCTTCAACATAAAAACAACATTTTCATGATCAACTCAAGCTGAAGCATGAGAAGATGATCAGTCAAGCTGAAGCATGAGAAGATGATCAGTCAAGCTTGGCAATTAAAAGAATTGATTGTTACTGTCATATTGTGGACCTTAACAATAGTTGCTAAGTGGAAAATTGTATAGAAGAAAGTTCATAAATGCTAAGGTTTCATGTTGTCAATACCCTAAAAATATTGTTATCTAGGATGTATTTGTAACATTTCATTTTTGCTATGTAATATTGGCATCCCTAGCAACCTTTCCTAATAAAACTATATGAATTAATAGTTTATATGTGGTAACTATGGTTTTACATGGTGAAATACCTATATATTTGTAAAAATAGATTGTCCTCCTAACTAATATATATGAATGGCAGAGCATATTACCACAAGATGAAGTGCAAGATAGAGTTTGGATGGAGTGCAGATTCTAACTATGGAAAATGATCAATGAAGTGCTCATCATCAAGCAGAGACAACCAAGCCTGAACAGCAAAAGAAAAGTTGGCTGAATGGTACTTTTTTGTTTTATATTGTTTTTATCTGGTATATTTTATGTTTACCTATTGTACTTATATTTACACTCTTTTTATGTTTTTAACTTGTATTGCTCCTTTTATTAGATTGTAGTTCAATTCATTTAATTCATCATTTTATTATTATCTACTCTACCTATACTTTTTAGTTTAGATAGCCTTTTCTGAAAAGATATAATTGAAAAATACTTAAACAAATAACTTGAATTCAATTTCTTACATTATGAATAAAATGCAAGAAATTGAATTTAAAAGTTTTCTGCCAGACCATTATTTTTCATTTGTTTGAAATATTTTCATATTAAATTGAAGTCTAGGTAGCATAGATTATGTTTTACTGATAAAATTGTTCTCAAAAATACACAAATAAGTGACTCAGAAGATGTCTTCAGTGGGCTTGTGATCACAGACATTGGAATCTGGAGCAATGGTGCAACATGATTTGGAGTGATGAGATTCCAATTTATTTGATCCAAACCAAACAGAAACATTACTTTCATAATCTTGCTCTGCTTGTCTGTCTTCAGCAACAATCTGTCCTATAGTACAAGCTGGAGGAGGCAAATTAATGGTTCAAAGATATTGATGTTCTTCCTCTTCATTGCATTCAGAACGCACTCTAATTGGAACAGTACACAGATTTGTTTGAGAATCATTTTCTTAACAAGACAGTGTAACTTGTCATTTGAGCTGCCACTCTCATCAATGGTTTCATAACAATGATGTCACAGTGATGGTTGGGCCACCTCAAAGTCTAGACCTCAATCCAATGGAGTATTTATAGTACCATCTGAAGGACCATTTGGAACAAAGAGAAATTCATGTTTTGGATAAGCTATGGTATACAGCTCAACATGTGTCAACCAAATTTCTAGGAAATGTTGAACAAAATGATATCAATAAGGTGGGGGGTGAATCCGGAAATATTTCCACTAATTAACTTTAAATGACTGTAACTCAAAAACTAATTGAGATAGAGAGCTGATTTAATATTATATATAATCCAGACAATCTGGAGAATAATTGGTAATATTTTTAAAGCATAAGAAAATTTTATTATGAAGCTACAGTCATCAAAAGCTTATCAAAAAATGTTTAAAAATGCATACCAAAAATGATCTTCAAAACAATTCCCATATTTTTCAGGCCCTCACTTTTAAACTTTGGTAACATATTTTTTAGTATCTATGACATATATTTTACAAATATTAAATAATAGCCTTGTTCTTAACCTCTATCAGTGGTAAGAGCCATTTTTAAAAGATACAGAAATAAACTAATTAATTTTAGATCATTGTATCTCAATATCTAATTGAGATAGAAAGCTGATTTAATATTATAATTAATCAGACAATTAGGAGCATAAACTTGTTTAGTTTTGCAGATACAGTTTACTGGTCTTTAAAAAAAGATTAAAATATGTATTCCAAAAAACGATCTTCAAAACTTTTCCCATATATTTCAGGCTGCTAACTTTTAAACTTTGGTAACATATTAGTTAGTATCTATGACATATATATTTTGCAATATTAAATAATAGCCTTGCCCATAACCTCAGTGGTAAGATCAGTGGTAAGATCAGTGGTAACATCAGTGGTAAGAGCCATTTCTTAATAGGGTGGGTGTGGGTGAATCTGGAAGTACTTCTACTAATTAACTTTAAATGGGTGTAGGTTTAAAATGAATGCAATTTATATTTTAAAAAAGTCTTTTATTATGTACATATTATTATTGATAAAATATATCTTAAATCAGATGCCTTTTTGTGTATAAAACACTAGGTATTTTTTAATTTTCTGGATTCACCTCACATAGGAGTGAATCCAGAAGTGTAATATTTTCTATTTTTGACTCTAAACAACATTGTAGAGTGACAGCAATAGTTTTTTTATAATTATAAACAACCTAATGTAACATTAGAGCTTTTTATTGTGAGAAATGTTCTTTTATTAATAAATGAGCAATAAAAAATAGCAAATCCTTCTGGATTCAGCCATACTCCCTTACCAAGAAGAATCAAAGTAGTTATTTGAGCACATGGTGGACCTATTGATTACTTACATTTCATATTATTGCCTACTGATATGTATACTAATATTTTTTCAAATAGTATGTGTTATTTAGAACTAAAATCTGAAACTTTGCTTGTTTTCATAGATGGGCAACTTTCTTTTAGTGGGGAGTTTAATAATTTTTTTAAATAAAATAGATTTTTCAAAAAAAAGAAATAAATAAACTAAAGTGACTTAATTTGAATTGAGGGCTCATTACACAAACAATTTTGCCACTCCAGCAATTTATACTACCCAAATTGTTTTCCCAATGCTTTTCCATTTTCTGTAGCTGGTAGTTTTTTTTACACAATGTGTAGAATTTTTATATAGCTGATGTACAGCTGGACTTTAAATCTATAGTGTGAAAATTTTTCTGTATTTATATGGATTTATTTTCATGCTTTTGAAAGAATTTGGATCAATATTTGAAGTGACCTGAAAATGCAATTAATAGAGCAGGGGTGAAAAGGGTAAGGTTGACTTTTATAGGCAGTAAGTGCCAATTGTATTTTCAGTGTCAAACACACTGTAAAATCAATCAATAAGTGGTTGTCCTGAAAAGGAGAGCTTTTGCTTTCTAAAAAGGGGAAAACAGGACTTCAATATTTGATTGAGCCACCTCTAGCAGTGATGACCATTTGGATGCATCTTGGTATGGGTGAAAGCAGATTGTAGATGTACTCATCAGGTATGTTTTGCCTGTCTGGTTGTGGATTATTCTCTAGCTAGGTTACAAGCTTGTAAATGAGTAAAGTAAGGACTGCTGAGGGTCCTAAGTCTCACCACCATATTTTTATTTTCTGACTAGATTAATTACTAGCTAGTACTGTCAATTACCAAGCTTGATTGACCATCTTATCATGTTTCAGCTTAGGTGTAGAACAATTGCATATGATCAAATAGTTCTGATTTGATCTTGAAATTACTGGACCTCAATAAAGCTCTGCTGTTTGCTTTTTACTTTGTATATATGTACATACAAAATTTTTTGCTCATAAAAATTATGAATAAAGTAAAAAGGTAAACTTTGTTGAAAAATACATTTCAATGAATATTATGGTTTTTGTAATTTTGTTTTAGTTATTGTTTACCTGTTCATATGGCTAAACATTCCAGTGGTGATGATTCATGTATAGTTATGCAGCTTATTGATAGACAAATCTATGGTAACAAGCACATTAAAGTAAATATTTAATGTTATACTATTGTATTAATTTCAAATTTTTAAATTTATTTTTAGTTTTGTATTATCTTTTGAGTTTCAAAATTTTGTTATTTTTAAATTTATTATTAAATCCCTACTGTCAGAATTTTGAAAAGGGTATGTTAAAAACTTAAATAAAATAGTCAATGGATGTCAGTATGATTTTTCATTGAATTTGAGATTTATAAGTTATATTTTTATTTTATATTGAGAAAACAATCTATGTATATTTATAAATATCCAAATTTAGTAAGCACAATTTTTTATTTTATCTGAATGAGATATCTTGTGATGCATGTGAATTAAAATATTTACAAAACATCAAGAGTTGTACTCAGTTGACTTGACCACCTTCCAATATGATGCATTCATGGCATTGTTCAAGGAACAACCTGTAAGAATTTATGAACATTGCTCTTGGGAAGGTTGTAATTCCTGCTTGGATTTGTCTTGCTAGTTGATGGGTGGTTTCCCTTGAAGTCTCTTTGTATACTCCCATAGGAACAAGTCACAAATGGATAGACTGGGTGATCCAGGCAGTGCGACTGTAGTGAGGTGGTGCATCATCTTGCTGATATTCCTTGTTTCGATTTGTTGGTTGTCCTGTATGCCGCAATATCTTTGGGAATTGAATTCATTGTTTCAAAACGAAATCAAAGGCTATTACGCCAGTGGGACCAACCATATACATACACCATATGGTTACCGAATGTTGATTTTGAGGTTTCTCAATTTTCATGTGAGGGCTTCATCTGAAAATATTATTGATCTACAAAACTCTTCATCATGGAGTTGATTGTCAATTACCCATTGGCAGAATGCCATTCTTCTGTTATTATCATCATCTGGGAGCTATTGGCCTTTGGTGGCCTTTTATGAATGAAATATGTGTTTCTTTAAGCATCTAACTATGCTAGATTGGTTTACAACGACTTCTAAGGCAAGCTGCCATGTAGATACTGTTGATTCCTGCTAATTGCGCTCATTGACTGCTTGGAATGTGTTGTCACCACTCGCAGTAACAGGTCTCTCACTCACAGTCTTCCGCTTATTAATAATTCCATATTCAAGACATCGAGCAACCCATCGATGTATTGTTGGTTTAGTAGGAGCTTCTTCCCCAAGCTCATTGGCATACCGCCTTCTAACCTCTCGAACATTATAATAAGTAACTGTCCAGGCCACAACCTCGCTTTACGACCCATTTGTGTGGTGCCTTTTAAACACTAATTGTAAAATTTTGAATTTCTATGCATAGTGCATATTATAATTCGTATTTAAATAAAATATCATCTATCGAATGAAATCTATGAATCAACTGTATACTTAATAATGTATGCCTAAAATCATTGATATTATAGATAAAACTATGTCTTAAAATATCCTTAGATTAAAGATAAAAATAACATTTTTTCTGCATCACCCTGTATATGACAAAATATCTAGTTCTGTGTTAACCCTAGAAGTCTCAACCTTTTATTTATGCAGTTGTACTCTAATTTACACTTTTAGTGACATTTTCCCCAAATTGATACAGTCCATAAAGAATTGTACCAAATATTTCAGCTTAATTAAGCGTGTAGTTTTTTAGATAGTCGTATTTGTATTCTAAAACTAGTGGGTCAAATTGACCCCCCCTCCTTGTGACTTCTAGGGTTTAGTTTACTATTTAAATTCATTGTGATTGTTGTTGGTTTCTGATTCTATTTTTCACATATACTCGTGTTGTAAACACTTAAATTATAAATGGTAAAGAAAATTCAGATTTTCTCTTATTTTAATGCATGTTTTTTTATTTTGTGATATTCGCCCCTATTTTAGATCAATCCTGATGCATTCATGAAGCGTAATGTTCATTCAGTTGGTGTGAGGTCCACAGAAGTTCTTCAAGACAGCAAGATGTTTCAGCGTGCTTTTATTGCTATTTCTAAACTGGAACACGAATTAGACAAATCAAATGGCATTCGCTCTCGTGGTTTGTATGATGCTTTAAATGTAAGAAGTACAATTTTTGCAAGTTATCTACTAGTGAATGTCTTTCTAAGTTTCCATCGTAATGGATGTTTCAAATCTCAAATTTGTTGAAACATCTATGGCTACTTTCTTTACAAGATAAACAAAGAAGGTTTATGAAAACGGTCTAAGAAGTTAAAAGATTACTTTACATGTTAAATCAGTAACAATAAATTTGTATATAAATTTATCCTCCGCGAATACTTTAAAGATTTTATATTTTACTATTTCACAGTATGTAGCAAAGCGAATTGCTGACAATGCCGGTAATACCAATAATCCTGAATTTGAAAGGAATTTTATTACTTACTTCAATTATCTTCGTTCATTTGGACTAGTGGAACGTGTCTGTTGTATTCTTTGTTCTGATTGTTTCTTCCCGTCCGATCGAATAAGAGAAGAGAGTAAGAAGTATTGAATAAAATAATATAAATTGCTAATATGTATAGGGGTACCCAAAAAAATCGCCGTTTTGTCCAAAGAAATATATTCATAAACGGCGATTTTTTTTGGGTACCCCTAATATCAAAAAGCAAGAAGAAGATTTTACAAGATTGGATAGGTGACAAAGAAAATATTTGATTAAACTTACGAAATATTTAACTAGCTGACTGAGACATTGCTATTTTGTACAAATGGTGGATATGACGCAGGTATTTTTGTCTATTGAAAGAAATTTTGTAACGGAGATTTCAGTTTGTTGTAAGATACCAACAATTTCAAATAAAACATAATATCTTTCATATGCATTTGTTTGGGTTTTGTAAATTTCGTTTGATAGAGTTGTAGATATTCTCCATTTTGTACATTTTATTTTAGAATTGGAGTTTAATATCAACTAAAACGTGACTAGGCATTGAAAGCTAAACTATTTATTTGTATTAATTAAATTTAAAGGCATTTGTTTGTTGGATGGTTCTTATACAATATCCATTTTGTTTTTCGTACATTCTATAAACTTATTTTTAGGAAATATATCTCATATTTACCAGCAATGCTATTTTTTTGTTGTGGCTACCATCGAACTCAAATTTAGCAAAAACTGAACAGAGGTGTTTTTTTAATCGCCACTTTGTAATCTCTTGTAATTCCACAATAGTTTTTAACATCAAGGCAAGGTCTTTCTGAAACCTCTGTGGGTGTTTTCAAGATTCCAACCATTTGTAAATATTAGAAATGTGTTATTCTTTACAATTCTATACAGCTTTTCCAAGCAATAAAAACTTGATAAATTCATTAATCCTTCGCTAATACATATAATACGGCTTTTTTAAATATTGATTTATGCCCAGCGTGCACCTTGAGAGCCAATCAAATTTTAAAAGATATTTTGAGATACCAAATTATTTAACTGGTATACTTTCTTGTAAACCAAGTCCTTAAGCATTGTAGAAAATTTCATAGAATAATTATTGACCCAAAAAAGGATATTAAAATTTTGTGTTTAAGAGTAATAAATTTTTTTTAAAACAGGTATACTTTAATAAAAATATACTACTTATCTATATTTCTCGCAAATGATAGCCAGGACAGCTGTTTCGGCCTTGTTGGGCCTCATCAGCCAGGCTTAATCATTCCCTGTTCGTATACCTATTTTATATCAGCATAAAAGTAAAGAATTTTTCCAAATCCTATATATCAGATAATGAGGAATCGGAAGTTTAATTATATTATAAAATACATATAAACTGTTTATTTAAATACTTTAAAAATATATTTCTTTTCTGGTACACTATTAGAGTGCCAAGTAGAAATATCACAGCTTTACCCAAAATATGATTTTGAGACCAGGCACAGCCAACACATTTAAAAATTGATTTTTCAAAACTTCTATTTTAGTGTATGAATTCAACCAAAAACCACTAAAAATGATCTATAGAAACACCTTTTAAGCTTAATGTAAAGCATTTTGAGTCATTTTCTTACCATAAAATACAGTTATTAAAATTTTTGTTTTTTAAGTGGATTGGCCTTGTAATGGTGGTTCCCATATCTCCAATTCTCTATAGGTGTTTGGTTTGAATTCTTCTAACATCCCTTTCTTGGTTTTCTTCTTCCACGTTTCCCTAGAAATCGACCTTCCAGAATTGCTTTGACCATTCCTTCTCCACGTATTATATGTCCAATCC
>JAUYWI010067498.1:0-14847 GCA_034780595.1 Parotoplana pacifica
GGGGGTGCTACACATTGACCATCAGACAACCTCTTCACGGTCCTAAAGCTAATATCGGTCAAATGTCGACACCATGAACACTTTTCAGGCCGGTCGGAGGTAGGTTGTCTAATCCCTGAGTACCTTTTAGGACCCTGGTCACCAAGCAACTTGACAGTGTGCCACGACTGGATCTCAAACCGCACGTAGTCCAGCGCGCTAACTACCCGGTGACCGGTTGCTCAGATAGGCACAGCTGGAATTTCTATTCCTCTTCAAGTGTTTGAGGCTCCGTAATTCAAACGATGCAATAGGTAAACACTAAGAATGATTAGGCGGGCAGAAATCATTTTATTCAGCACCGGTACATCAAATTTGTGTTTTTTATCAATTTATTTTGACCCTTGGTATAAGTTCTTAATATCTATATCATATTTGAACACATTTTTTGATTTTTAAAGATGTAATGTATCATAGCTATAGGTATAGCTATACAAAATATAATATCAAGCATCTTTTTCCTAAAGAATTTTAATAGAATGTCGATAATATTAATTTTCAACATATCTGATTCTTGTTTAATCGAATGAGTCATTCAATTAGAATGATTAATTTATTTATGTAAAATTTTTCAGTTTATTAGCATTGATTGAGTATTCTCTCTACTAATTAAATTCCAATTATTAGGGTTTTGCAAAAATATCGTTTGTTAAAAGTCAAGTATACCTATACCTAATTCAAGTACCATTATTTCAATTCTAATTATATATTAGAAACATGTTCTAATATAGGTCCGTTATATGTTACACCACGAGATTTTCGGGATAAAATAATAATTATGAAACAAAAAATGACGGATTTTCTTAGCAATTAAAATGATAAATACATATTATTTTGCTTTTCTATGTAATTAACAAAAATATCATTTTTAAAAGTTTCTAAGCTTTAATAAAATGTAAATGATACTTTTTTAAATTGTCACTCGCTTATTGGTTTATTTATACATAAAATCTTTGTTTATCTAACAAAATCATTATGTGCAGCACTACGAACAGAAAAAGAATCAAAATTGTTGTTGTTGACAAAATATATTTTTTCCATTCTGCTGCTTGATATAGATGGTTATTGATTTATGGACTAGTCAGGTGCTAACCATCGTTCAGTTTAACTCTGAAGCAAGATTTTCATAATTTTTGTTCATATCATTTACATATTTTGTTCTCTATTGTCATCATTGGTGTTAGCTGTCTCCTACTAGTCTGACATTAAGTTAGATTTTAGAGTCTGATTACAATTTCAATATTTTAGTCTATTTAATGTCAAGAAACAAATTTCTGGTATTTATATCAGATAATCGTGTAACTGAGAATTTGGCAGAACTAAGTAGGTACAACAATTTAACTTTTCAATTTTGTATATCTTTGACTTTGTTAAATTATGAACGTTTAATTAAATGTAATTATCGACCGTTCAGAACACTTCTAATGTGAGATCTAAATGTCTACCAATAAAAACAAAAGCAATAGACTCTGACTGCAATTTTACCGGAAACGATAAAGATGGTGTTATTCATTTCCAAATGTAATTGTGGTAGGTATTCATTTTGGTAATTTAAATTTATATTTTATACGTTTCGTAATCCCTAAATATGACCACGCATTTGTTAAATGATGAAATTGAAAGTTTTAGAAATGCGATTTTGATTGATCAGGCTGACAATACTAAACTATTTATACCATGCTCCAACAAACATAATTGTAATTCACAAACATATTTTTCAAATAATCCAACTTCAGTGGATCCTAATATTCATGCGAGATGTGTTCAGTGTATAGAACCAATCTGTAAACTCAACTTATTCAAATCATCCGTAAATAAAAGTTATATTATGAAAGGAAAATGTCATCAGAACAACTGGGTTCAACGTAGTTCAGGTTGTTTCGATGAAAATATAATTAATCTTGTTGAAGACCTTTTAATGTGCCTTGCTAAAAGTCCAACTGTTTCGAAAATAGTATCTCATATTTCAAAATATTCATATTTTCAATTTGGTCGTGGGTGTCTTTTAGGTAGTTTCCATTCAATATCACAAGTGCAACATTTTTTAAAACTTTCAAACGACTGTATGAAACAAATAATGCAACTCTTCACCTATGTAACATTAAAAGCTATTCAACAACATGTTCAGTCATACGACGTTTCTTTAAAAAATGTGATATCCATTTGTGAAGAATATAATGCCGATATATCTTACATTTTATGTATTTCAATTAATGTAGATGAGTTAAAGAAACAAAATAGTTCATTGTTATATTTTCCGAACAGTAAAATCAATTTTTGTTCTGTTCTAAAATTAAATATTAATTTGGATATTCCATTACTACTTCAACACGTATTCAAGAATACACAAACAGATTCACGATTTTTAATATTGTATGGCGGCGTTTCGAGTATATGGAATTTACGTAGCCGGCAAATATTTTTTGCAAAAACACTGTTCAAATTACGTGAAAGACACGTTATACTTAGAAAGCAATTTCCAAAACTTTTTAAAAAGTTAACGGATTATGTTGAATTCAAACAAGATCTTCGTCCTTTGACATTTTTTCCACAAAGAAGTGATAATAACATAACCTTCATGTGTATTTTAATGCCTAAATCTGACGAGAATGCTCGTTCATAATTATTGAAAGAGAATCCACCTTAAATTTTAATGGTCTTCTGTGTCAGGGACCTACCATAACAAGGGATTGCCAACTATCTTTAGGCTGGTTTTTAAAAGGCAATTTTCATATCTGTGAAGCTACTGAACTAATTACTTTGAAATTTGGAACATTCATTTGGACTTGTATGTATGAGAAACATATTTTTAAAATTTCATGTTCATAAGTCACGTGACCTTTGGTTTGGACTGGTTAAAGGGCCTAAAACATCAATTTTGAATGAACTAGAACTGGACAGTAATAAGAACCTTTAATATTTAATGATTCAATTAACTTCGACACTATGATAGGTCTCTTTGAATTTCACCTATATAGTTGGACCGCGAGTTATTGATTTTTTACATTTAAGCTAATAATTCAAAAAGATATGAATACCATATTTCAAAAATGTATCACTGACATTAATATCTTTTAATAAAAATAAAATTTTGTAATTATCTATTTCGGTTACTGAGATATTTAATATGATTGATTTTTCAATATTGTGTATACGTTAACTATTGAAAAATCAATAATATTAAATATCTCAGGAATCCAAATTTTTTATTATTTGAAAGATATTAGCATTAGTGATATTATTCTAAAATATAACATTCATATCTTTCATAAATGTTGAGGTATAATCCTAAATATGAAAAATCAATAATTGCCTTCCCTACTACTTTTCAAATTCAAAGAGACCTAAGATAGTGTCATAAGTTAATTGGAAGGAGATGAATAATATTTGAAAAATTGAATCATTAAAAATTCTGGTCCAGTCCAGTCCATTCAAAATGGATGTTTACGGCCGTTGGAGCCAATCCAAAGCAAAGGTCACGTGATCTCTGATCCTGAAATTTTTAAAAATATGTTTCTTTTATAAGTTCTAATCTATGTTCCAAATTTCAAAGCAATTGTTTCAGTAATTTCAGTTATATGAAAAATTGACCTTTAATAACCACCCTAAAGTTATTGGCATACAAAATTTTGAGCTGACAGTCCCTTGTTATAGGATGTCCCTGTTTTGTGTTTTGAAACCTGTGTCCATTTTTTATCTATGAAATAGGTAGAAAATTTTTCAATTATTAATTAAATCA
Organism: Parotoplana pacifica; assembly: GCA_034780595.1. Classification (NCBI taxonomy): domain Eukaryota; kingdom Metazoa; phylum Platyhelminthes; order Proseriata; family Otoplanidae; genus Parotoplana; species Parotoplana pacifica. The sequence goes on from JAUYWI010067498.1 coordinate 3,779, forward strand.
TACATAAGTATATAGAGTTATGCAATGGAGATAAATTTGTAAATATTCCGTATTACTAAACAATATTATCGTCTTTATAGCTATAGTTTGTAAAAAACAAATGGATTATAAAAGTTCATATAACATCACAATAATAGTATGAATTTGAAAACATTTTTGTAGGTACCTACTGTGTAATTGCTAATCCTAACAATAATTACTAAATAAAAGGTTGATCAAATAAAAGTTCATAAACAGATAATTAAGGTTTCGTGTGGTTAAATGGCCTACTCATAAAATTCTAGATATGTCTGACAAATTAGTAAAGAATTTTTATCGCTATATTGAGGGTCCTAGCAACCGCACGAAATTAGTCAAGGTGCCAAAGTTCATTAAATTTGTTAATGTTTAGACGATAATATTGCCGTACGGAACATAATTAGATAAATATGCAAATGAATTAAAGAATTTGAAAATTAAAAAATCAGATTTCGTTTCATTAAATTACTTTCGACAAAACAAATTTAGAGTTTTATACCAAAACGTTCCTAATATCAAAGAATCGAATTGTTCTATTGTTGTATACTATCTTTTCAATTCTTTTGAGCTAACAACCAATTTCCATCTATTAAATAAAGTTTTTGATACTAACAAGAATTTTATTTGATATAGCTAGGTATGTTCATGAATTTTATTAAAATATCTATTTTTATATGGGGAAATTAATATAAAAATTAGGTTTTTTATTGATTGTCTCTTGTTTGATTACCTGAAACAGATAACTGATAAAGCAGCATATAGCACCAAGTGGCAAACATTGGACCATTGGTCAATATATACCTACATATTTCTTATGGAAACATATAAAAGAAATGAGACCAGGGTCTTAAACGACACTGTTGTATGTAAAAATCCATTTAAGTTAAGAACATTTTTTATAAACAGTTAATTGTATCACCCCACATTTTTCAAAATAATTGTCAAAGTATTCTTACATAAAAAATAAAGCCTTATTGCTACCAAGTCTATGCTGATATACTGTGGGTGAACTATCTTATTGTCCAAATATATGTCCTACTGAATATTTAAACACAGATAAAATAATGTCGTTACACGCAATTTCAACATGTTAGGTTCATGATATAATAGTTTTAATGGGTAAACCATAATTTCTATTCTGCAAGTGCATCTGAAATTAACCATGTTTTTTTTACTAGTTATAACATATTCTAACTGATCGATTTAGACTTTCCTCCTACACAATTTTGTTCAGATATTTTTGGTGCACTGTTTATACATACAATCGCTAAGATGCGACACTAAAAATACACAATTTTGGATAGAAGCAAAGCCGAGGAACTACTACCTGCGTCTCGTTCTGATCCTAGCAGAACTGAATACAGAGTTTTCAATGTATATACATGTAATCTGAATAAATTGGGAATATGTCAACTGCAACAGTTATTAAACGGCGTCTGGTCGTTATAGTGAATCAGACGAGAAATTCTTGTATTAATCGATACAGCGGCTCTGAATAACATGTTGCGAAAATTTGATTTATAAATATTTGAATTAGATTTAATTAGCGAATAACGTAGGACCCTCTTATTAATGATAATTGAGGTAGATAGTTAGAAATGACAATAAGTTTGAACTTTTAAATTTGATTGGTAGGTATACCATTTGATATGCGTATATTTGATATATTATTATTGTTATATTATTTGTTATATTATTATTTTGATTAAGACATACAATACCCGAGCTAACTTTTAAATATCTACTTAAAATATCAATTTGGTGATTTTTTACATACATTTACCAAAAAATAGAATATATGGGTATTAATTTTTTCCAGAAAATTCTATAAAGTCTAATTTAGAAACCACTGAATCTTTTGATATACCTACCTAGTAGGTAAATTATAAAACCTTTTTTTACTTAAACCGTTATCTTGTGTCACAAAAATTATATATTACTTTGTGCTTGGTTTAATTTTATACCTTATCTATAAACCGCTCGTATTTTATGTCTGATTATGTTAAAAATTTATATACTTATATCCTTATAATTTTTAAGTTAAATTAAATTCAAATTATGAAAAATTGTAATGTATTGTTATATAACATGTAAGAGGTCTTATTTATAGCATACTATATGTAGGTATACATATTGTGGTCCATACATATTCTAATAAATAATACTCGTATATAACAATACGAATAATAATGAACAACTAGATAATACATATAGTCTGAACTAGTAAGATAATTGAGTCTTGGTAAATTTGAATTAATGGAATATTTTACAAACATCATACACATTTAGTAGAAACACTGGAATGTTATTTACAAATGAAGAGCTTGCAAATTGAACATATTACACGAGTTTTCCTATCGTTTGAACGAGTACATTTGTAGCACCTAGTTTTCTATCTTTCTGACTGTCGAGTTTCTGGTTTATACCCTATGACCACCTCAAACGATAGTCAAAGGGATCGTGACAAATTTGGTGCATTCATTCTAATTTTGACTTGTGCGTCAATCAGTTGGTAGTCTACTTCCAGCAGAAATGTTGATCGATAAGTATTTACTTAGAACGGTTCGGAGGTGAAATCTTTCTTCTTATAATGCTTGCATTTAAAAGAACAACGTCCACAAGATTACTGAAAAATGCATAAGTCTAGCGTCAACATTTCTTCTTACATTTGATCCACACCTGTAAAAGTTGACTATTTCTGGTATTCCATTCTCTCCAATTACAGCACTGTTGTAATATAGTTGATAAAAACAAAACTGGCTTTCTTCTTTTGTCCCAATAGCTGCAAAACACTTGATTGTTAGATCGATAATACATTGCTGATTTCTTTACTCACCGATTATACTTTTAGTAATCGTTGGTATTTCTCGTCTGTTATTTCTTATGGTTCCAACTAGAGTTGTTTGCCTTTCAGCTAAGCAATCAGCCAAGGTGGAGTTTGTAAACCAATTATAATCTTTGTTCAAAATTTGTTCGGCCAGTTTCATGATTACTGCTTCAGACAGACTTTGGTCTCCCTTTTCGGCTGGTGTAAGGGTCGATTCTCCAATGTAAGGAATTGTATTCAATATATATCTCGTGCTAGACTCACACAATCACATAATTTTCATTCCGTATCACCCGGTTTACTTGGAATATACATTCTGAATTTTACATTACTATGATATTCCAATAGCTGCTCATCAAAATTTTTTTATTAGTTTCGTTAAAAAAACTTCGAACAAGTGTCTGATAGGGGATAGTGGGTTATTCGGATCCCTGTGTCTTCGATCATCAAATTTAAGGAATCTCTTCAGTAAAAGAAATCGCTGTTAACTCATTGTGGCTCAACAAGAAGTTGTATGGCGAAAGTTGCCTTTGAGAGCTTCTAAGGTGAACATCAACGATGCTTTTAATTTCTTGACGTTTAGGTGGCTTCCAAATTTTCCTCATACGAAAAGCATGGTTGTAATTAGCAAATGCTCTTCTCACTTCCAAATTGGTAAATCAAACGGTGTCATTAAATAAAAGAAATGAGTCTCTATGTGATGCTCAATTGAAACCTGGTTTGACACATGGACGTTGTACTAATATGTTTCGCATTGTAGCTCTTCCAGGTATCGGTCCTGGTTGCTGATCTGACCATTGTCGTGGGGAGGTGTGTTGTTTTCCGTCTTATTAGTTCCTCTTCTTTATTTTCTGTATCTGTTTCATCGCTTTCTCTATTTATAGACGAAATAACATATCCAAATTTAATGCCATATTTAGTATTATTAGAAAAACCAGGTAAAATTATATCTGGTGAGTCAAGTTATCAGGCAAGTTAATATTAGTCTCGATTTTAGCAGGAAATTCATTATGTAATTCTGATATGACTGGGTACCTATCCTCGTCGCTCAGGTCACCAGGATCGTTGTACAATAAATCAAAAGCCCTTTAAGCAGCAATACGCCTTTCAGGTTGACTAGTCATACTAATATGTGCAACTAAATTTGACAATTCGGTATGCATGCAAATAGTGCCCTATTCAAATATCTATTGATTATAGATACAATAATCTGATTGGATATCGATCGGTTAGTTACAACATATCTATGGATAAATAACAACAAAATAAAATCCTCGGAGAATGTGCAAAAATGTGAGTATGTATGAGAAATAGTGTGTGGATGGGTAGTGTGAGTGTGTGTAAGAGTTTTTGTGTATTTTAGATAACTACTATTATATGAAAATATTTATTATTTTATTTTTTATAAAACAACCTTATTTTGAATGATTAAACATGGTTTTACATTCTGGGGTACAAAACTACCTCAAACACAAACTAACATGTGTACCTATTTACTTCTAACATAGGTATTGGAAAATGTTAATGCATATTTTTAACTTAGATGAAAATCGAAATAAAGTCATACATTATGAAGCGCTGATCTCCTTTTAGTGATATACAACACAAGCTCCTCTGGGTACAAAAAATACCCCAAACACAAGAAAATGGTTAATATCAATGAAAATTAGATGAACCTATATTTAATTTTACGATAATTTTTAAAGTATAGTAAATAACTTACTTTAATAATGTCATATCCGAGTTCTTCTAACAATTCTTGGCTGGTTTTATAACCTCGAAACTTTCGTTCTTCTTCATCAGAAAATCCTCGACCGTGATTTTTATTACGACAAACAACAACCACATCTATAAATCGTAGACGGCGACCTTTTCCTTTAATTATCAAATGTTGTATTTGTATTGGCATTGTTTCAAACACTTCTTTTGCCCTCCGACATTTATATACCAATGTTTCAGCACCTGATGTTTCATCTATTAGTGTATCTTCTAAACAACTTTCTTCATCTGTTGTATAATATTCATCAAATAGAAGAGAACCTTGTTTGTGTAGAACCTTCATTGCATCTTTAACAGAATGTCTTTTAGCAGTATATTTATCTTTAAAATACGTATCAATGTCGGTATGATTAGAAATATAACGTGTAACAGATTTTTGTGGTTCTTCCGACTGTTTTCGAGGAGGAGTATGATAACTATGTGGTTTTCTAAGAGGTGTCCGAGCAGTTTCAGATTCATCAGAATCAGAGTCATGTTGTTCTGTATTTGTAGCGTGGCGATGTCTGCGAAAGCGTCTGCGAGATTGCGCAGCAGTTTCTTCTTGAGGCGTACCACTATGTCCTTCAGTATTGATTTTTGATCTATTAAGTTTTATTGTTATTTCTTCCTCATCATTAAGAAACACATTACTATTGTCATCTTCCTTAGAACGTTGTCGAACGTTGTTAGAACGCCGGGACGAAGATTGAGGTGCAGCAGTATTATGCTCCAAAACAGTAGGAGATGTTGGTGATGTTACATTTTGTTGATAATTCCGTTTTTGCCAGTCATTTACTTTTTCTATTGAGTCTTGATAAGCAGGTCGTTCCGTTACTAATCTTTTTGCATTCATTTGCCGATTAGCAAATTTTGCTGCTTCACGCTCTTTTTCGTGCGCAGCCTGTTGTTCGAGTGCTCTTTTTTCTTCTTCAAGAAGATATTGTTTGCGTAGCTCGCGTTGATATTCCACAGTACGCATTTCTTTTTTTAATTCACGTTCAGTTTTTTCTTGTTCTAGTTTTTCATTTTCTTTTTCTAATTCACGTTGCCTTTCACGATCTCTTTCTTTCTTACGTTCTCGAAACTTTTGTCTGAAAGATGGAAGAGAAACATCTGGGTCTGTTGAAGCTGGCGGTTCAGGACGTTTAACAGATGGAGTCGTTGACTTGTTTGTTGTATCAGCACCATAAACACTGTCACGCCAACTACTACGCTTTGTCGAAGCATTACAATTAGCATTCGTATCCGTATCATAGTTGATGGGAGAATATGTAGAACTTTCACCATTATTTGTTTCATGTAATGTTGGTGCTTTGGGAGGTGGCAAATGAATATCGTCTGTTTTTGTAGAAGTGTCAATACTATGTAAACGTGATTTGGAATCTTCACCTCTACCTATATCTACTGAATACACAGAACTTGTATCATCGTCAATACTTGTTCGACGCGATGATATAGATGGACGCCGTGATGATATATTATAGTTATTGTAACTTGATTGTCTAAGGGAAGCACTGTTTGGTTCATCAACTAATGTAGCAGTAGATCCTCGACGATAATCCATTCTTGAGCTGGGCTGGTAGCTACTGTAGGATGTAGGATTTGTTCGCGAAACATAATTAGCAGTAGAATTATCTCTAGGTGGTCGCGATCCAGTTGTCGTATTACTCCCATATCGACTTGTATAAGAGGAAGTAATTTTTGGCGGAGATGAGAAATCACGACTGGCTCTTCTGCTAATAGAATTATAGTCTGAAGTATATCCAGAATTGATACTATAACCTGACTCGCTTTTGTTTAAACTATTTCCATATCGACCTGATCGAATACTGCTACTTGTATCACCTATACTTGAAGTTCTTGAATATGTCGAAGGAAATGATGTAGAGGCAATTGAGGGTCCATAATCACGAGAGCGACCAATACTTCCACTAGTGTTCGCTACATTCCCATAATTACGTGGAGTAGAACCTCCGTACTAAAATAAAAGAAAAATATAACTCTTTTGGCAATATAGTGTATTAGTTAGGTAATACGTAACTATTTTTTTTCCAAATAACATTATATTTATGGTAAACGAAAGAATAAAATATGTACACAAAAAAGATATTGAATTTAAAATTAGGTTTAGATCCCATTACAAATAATACTATATCAAATACAAAGTTCATTACAAAACAATGCAGTGAGTACTTACATAGGTACCTCCGAAATCTGTGCGAAACGACATATGAATGCGATATAATAAATGAAGCAAAAAGAAGTAAATATAATATAAACTTCTTTTTATCAACTATCCGAAAATGTTCTAAAGTTGGTTGCTTTTCAGTAGAAAAGTATTATTTAGTAAATTAGAAAGTGTCAAATCATTGCAAGATATTTTAAAACAGATATTGAGATGAATATAAAACAGGATTCTTAAAATGGGATGTACAATTAATAAGCAAATTACGTTTAAAATAGAAAATGTGAGATAAAATGTTTGGTCTTTTAAAGTGTTCTTATACCAAGCATGTGCAGCTATAGATTAGGTTTGAAAAAATACCTTTAAATACGTCATCAATAAGTAAATAGGCTACAGAGTTAAGCGTTGACTTTCACATATCTTCCACTACATTATCCCAGCGGCGTAATTTTACCTTTACTTTGGGCAACTGTATTCAGAATCCTTTCTGAAACTTACCCTGCAGAAGAAAACTTATATTTACGTGCCTACATGTGACCACAAAGTAGAATGCCTAATCAATACCATGCACATTTTTATTACTAACTTGTAAAGTATCATAATATAAGCATCATGCATATCAAATAAAAATATTAGGATTTTGTTAAATATGCATGTACCTATGCCCATTAAAATAAAATTCAGATTATAAAAGTTCATTTTGTTTTACTCATGTAACACAATGTATAATTTAAAATCTAGAATATCGAAATTCCGACATTTGTGATATTAAGAGTATATGAAAATTTAATAAAAATAGGTTTGTTCACTAGTTTACGAATTAATGATTGCTAAACATTTTGCCAGTTTTCTAAAATTGTTTTTTTATTATTTTTTTCTTTCTTTGTAAATTGCCTATAGCAGGCATTTTGTTCGGATAAAAACGTTATTAAAAGTTGTCAAAATATAAAGCTTGCACAATATTTCAAATGACAGTGGATAGGGTTAAATTTTAAAAACTTCTACTAGGTAACATTTGCTAATTTTCAGTATGGATTTTGTATCTACAAAAAAGTTACTTATTGAAATATCATAATTATAAACAAAATAAATGACTGACCAAAAGGCCTAGGAAATAGTTAAATCACCTAAAACAAATTCTAATCTTTTTTTAAATAAATAAAATTAAAGATGGTTGGTTGGTATTGCTCTAGCTGTGTAGATAGACAGGTATTTCGGAACACAGAGATTGAATTAATTTTAAGATTTTTCAGAGTTGATAAAAGACTAAAAATATAATGGCCTAGATAATACTCGCTGGTTTACTTAAGTATCATCAAGGTTCACTTTAGAGATACTAAACATAAAAGTAAAAATTCTAAATAATCTTTGTTTTCTAAACTATGTGTTGACTGAATTATTTATACCAATGAACTTAGTAATCTACTTAGATCTAACCAACCTAAAAACCATTAGCTAGCTATCTTTAATTTAATTTATTTTAAGTATTTTTTTCAAATTGTTTTGGGAGAACTAACTATCTTTTATCTAGGTCTTTTAACCAATCTCAAAAAGCTTTAAAAGCACTACAAAATCTAGTAATTAGTGTCGCATACCTTTTGATAATTTTAATGTATGTAAAAAAAATTTCTACATAAAACCATTTTATTATATCACTTCTGTGATATGTAGTAGGTAGGTATGTACTTAAAGCAGAATTGAAATAGATTATGAAGTTTCCTGATAGTAATCCTAAGTAAAAGAAACTACCTAATAGGCAATCCAGAAATAGAATTAAAATTCAAAAAAGAAAAATTACTATATTCACTTTTTATACTTTTTCTGACTAAGTATCAAGTATTAGTATTACATGAATATCACTCGTTTATTGCAAAAAATAGAATAATTTTTTAACGAAAAATCAACTAAAACGTTAGAAACTTAAGGTCGTCGATCGTGTAAAACAAAAAAGGCATCTAAAACGGGTTTAATTTACATATAATAGATAGAAAATTGAATCGGGTGCAATATTTAAAGCACGTTTACCTCAAGAATTCTTTAATTAGGGTCAATTACACTAAAGCACCTACTATTTAAAAAAATAGCGATGTATTTTATATATGGGTTAATTAATAATTTACAGTTGTTAATTTTTCAAGCAATAAATATTATATTGTGTCATTATAATTTCAACTGTAAGAGTGATCAAAACACATTTGCAAGCTGGTCAGATGCAGCAAATGGTAATTTAACTAGGGCTTCTAAAAAAATGTTCAATTGCTTTTCCTTCTAATCAATGCATTCTTTTGATTAATTTTGTCACAATAATCTACAGATAGCTATTCAAGAATATACAATAAAAAAAATGCAAACACATGACACCCATAATGTGATCAATGAGAATTCTAGTCCTTCGTAATGAATCACAATACCTACTGAAACAACAATTAATAATGCTATCTTGTTTTTTATTGATCTTTAACAACTGGATAAACTGATATTTTTAAATTGTCAAATAGATGAGTATCATCCCTCACATAGGTGCAATGAAACTGCTAGCGATGTTGTTTGCAGCGATGTGCCTAGTGAGCTATTGTAAAATAAAAATGGTCACGTTTCTATAATTTAGATACATTCTTCTTCTTGTCTTTCCCATTCAGGTGGGTTTGCCGGTGCTGATTGTTTTCCACCACTTTCTGCGATCTATTGCGTCCTCCTCTCGGACTCCCACCTGCTCCATGCACAGATGCAGTCTTCCCATTTCTGTTTGGGTCTTTCATACCTCCTCTTCCTCACATTCAACTTTTAACCTCTTCTACACAAATAGTCTACCTCTCTCCTCACTACATGTCCTAACCACCGCAGCCTCACATACCTCAATTTAACTTTCAATTCTCTAGTAGTCATCCTCTCCCTCCGCTTTTCATTTCTCACTCTGTCAATCAAGTCTTGTCAGTCCTAAAGACCATCTTAGCATTTTCATCTCTGCCACCTGCATCTTTTTTTCCTGCTCTTTTGTGGTATTCACAGTCTCCATCCCACACAGCATTGCTGGTCTCACCATTGTTTACCTATCACCTTGTCTGGTACTTTTCTGTCACATGTAGCACCAGCTATCCTTTTCCATGCACCCCATTTTTTTCATTTCCCACTACCGCTGGGGAACATTTCGGGTAATATCTTAAATGAATTGATATACGTACTTGTGCACCTTCTCGTTATGTTCAAGGGTCTCGATCCCATCCACATCGTACCTGATACGCTTCCTCCAAAGAGCTGTGCAATGACTGAAGATGTGTTCGACCGTTTCTCTGATGTCACCACACAACCTGCACTCGTTGTTACTTTTGCACCCCACCCAGCTTGTATCCGTTTCTTTACCTTTTTCTCAGATCCAGCATCTGCCTGATCTGTTGAACCCAGGTATTTAAACTCATCTACCTGGTTGAGTTTTTCTCCCTTCATTTTTACCTCTATATCCTTTACTGACTTATGGCCTCCTCTCAATCTCAAATACTCCGTTTTCTTCCTGCTAATTAGCATTTCTCCCTCCTTCATCTCTCGCAAAATCACAGCCAGACCAAATGCTCCATGGTACAACAATTCACTAAAGGGTATGAAGAAAGAGCTCCGACGCCTTGAACGCATATCGCTCAAATCAAATCTAACTATCCACAAAGACAACTACAAGTCAGCAGTCAAGCTCTACCAAAACACAATAAATAGCACCAAACGCAAATTCTATGAACACCACTATGATTGTACAGATTCTAAACTATTCTTCAACCGAGTGAACAAGCTTACAAAACCAAACCAAACTACATCTCTTCCGACTGTTGACGACAAACTAACTCTACCCAATATTTTCCTTGACCACTTCGTTGAAAAAATTCGTAACATTACAACAAATCTTCCCGTTCATGATAACTCTTCAACAACTACCTATACACACACATGTGCGTCCAGGCTTACTAACTTTGAACCACTCTCTGAAAGCTTAATCAAAGACATTGTATTAAAATCGCCTACAAAATCTTGTAATCTAGATCCCATACCCTCGACATTTCTTAAAATCTGCATAACCGAACTAGTACCAGTTATCACACAAATTGTTAATCTATCTCTTCGATATGGACACATCCCGGAATCCCTCAAAATATCACACATCACGCCTCGTCTGAAAAAACCACACCTCGACAAAAATAACCTAAGCAACTACCGGCCAGTCGCAAACTTAAAGTTCTTAGCTAAGATAATTGAACGCGCAGTATCTCATCAGCTAACTGAATATCTTAACAACAA
>JAUYWI010067509.1:0-14839 GCA_034780595.1 Parotoplana pacifica
ATGCCCTCTAATTTCATACGTTGTTGTACTATTGCAGGTATATTGCGGCCCCCTAAAGTTTGACACAATATTATTTTTCTGAAATGTTCAACATAGTTTATAAGTTATGTAAAACAAAAGATTCGATGTATATAAAATTTTATTTAGCACATTCAACTAAAATTGTTGTTGACTGTTATTCTGATTAAATGTTGCATAACCTGCTAAAAAGCAATATTCTTAAATGCCGCATTATAAATCAACACAATTTTAAAATAAGCTAAACATCTATCTTTTTATTAACAATAGTTGTTTTCCAAGTATCTGGGTTACAACTACATTATTTAAAAAATCAATTATTCAAATTAAACACTACAGATTGCGAGGATTCCTATTAAAAATAATAGGAATAAAACAAAGTGATACCTAAAAGAATAAAATGTTTGTTCTATGAACATTTTGCTTTACAAAAATGAAAATGCTTTCAATCTATTACATGGTAATTTATACAATATTTAAAAAGATTTTAGGTTGAATCAAGACTATTTGTTTAAAACATCAAAGATATATTATCAATGAGATTTCTAAAAGGCACCTATTGCTTCATTATTTATAGATATAAGGTATTTTTGTGTGATCATTGTTGCAAGTTAACTGGTTCAGGGTGTTTTATTATTTTCTATTTCATATACGAGTGATATCACTGAATAAAACTTTAATTGGTTTTTGTGATTTGGAATTCTAACCAAAATTGACATCTACACATCTTTACGATCAATCAGGGATATTCATAATTTTGGCACAATTATATTTTAATACAATGTATACCTGCATTTGATAAGCAACATATAGGAAATTCATGATAACAGCGATCACAAGCTCGAAACAATTGGATAGTATAGCCGATAACTAAGAATATAAAAATACCAATTGTTGCTGCAATACCAATACCCCATTTCACGCCAGGCCTGCAAAAATATATATAATAAAAATTTTGTTTGTATTACAAAACAATATTTCTAAAGTAATCATACCCACTTTTTTTGTTTTAATAATATGAAATTATACTTTTCTTTTTACCATGTAATTTCCTAACACAAATTGGACAGGCAATTATAAATTAACCAGATCAAGATAAGATAGCTAATTAGTGGTTACACTTTTTTTATATTAAAAAAATAAAATTACCTACATTGAACACTGAATTGTTTTCAAAAAATAAATATTAAAATAGCATTTGCATTTTTTAAGTAAAAAATATATTGGGTTATCTTTTTAAAATTACAAAATACCAAAGAGAGATTATTAATTTATTTTGTTAAATCAAGAAAATTAAATAGGATTAAGCACTATTTTAAAAAAGATTAAGGTGTTTCATTACAATGATAAAAATACCTACTTGTTATATTCAATATATAGAAATCATTCATTAGATAAAAACAACATTTTATAAAATTTTTGGTGTCAATATATAGAAGGAATAACATCCTACATATAATATTTCTTTTACTGAGTTATTCAATAACTTTTTAAGTTATAGTGAATTGTTAGCTAATTGTAATATTAAAGGTTATGAAAAATTAAAAAGCACAGTTGTTACAGTGGATAACATTAAAAAAAGAGAATTTGTTCCACGAAATTATTATATGTGCAAGACCGGTTTCTGTAGGTATTTTCAATTGGTATAAAAACAATTTGAAACTTATGTACCTAATATTACATTAGATTGAAAAATTATAGAATGATGTTCATGATAAACATAGATTAATATAATTAGCTAGAAAATAAATATATAAGAGATTAATAATTGTCCAGTGAATTATAGACTTAATGGTTAAATTCTGTTTTTTTAAAAGATAAAATACAAAATTAAGCTTAGATAGAGTAACAGTACAGAATTCAAATTGTGGTACAGCTTTAAAGTTGTACACAGTTTGATGTTACTCCATCTAAGCTTAATTTTGGTAAACAACATTTTATCAATTTCTTAAAACCAGAGTTAAATTATTAAATCTAATTCATTTCCATGTTATTTTAGTCACTGTGGACAATTAATTATTCATCGTCATATTTCAATTTTTATCTAATTATATTAGTCTATGTTTATCATGAATTTCATTCTATAATTATGCTTCAAATTGTATTTATACTAATTGAAAATATAGAAACCCGTCTTGATATATATTTTTGTTTTATTATTATAATTTTGTGGAACAATTTCTCTTGTTTCAGTTTATTATTCTCTATCTAACTAGAGCTTATCATTTTAGAGTTTTGAAATAGGCATTCATTTGTCAAAGAATACCCATTTTGATGGAAATGGAAATTTTATTTTAAAGACAAGCTTGTAATTGAATTCATTTAATTTAGTGTTTTTAATTTTGATTAAAAAAATGACAGAAGGTAGTTTTTGTTATGATAATTGTTGTTGCATGTTATCTGGTTCAGAATATTTTTTTATATATTATTATTTTCTATTTCAGATACATACGGGTGAAATCAACTGTTAATATGCTAATCAAAAAACATTTTTTTGTAATTGTATCAAGATGTACTTTTATAAAAATAATACAAAATTTTATTTTGTTTCAGAGAACGCGGATGTGGGGGGGGGGGAATGATTCAACTGATTTTCTTGAAATTTGGTATGCTTAAATGATATCCTTTTGTCTGTTCATACATGAGGCGACGACGTTATTGCATGGTAGAAAAGCTTTTTAATTTGAGCAAACTCCTACTCAGTGATTCCTAGGCTTTTATATCGTTAAAAAATAATATCTGTTAGATGTTAAACAAACGTACTTGGGCCCATGTGCACAAATAAGGTTAAAGCCTAATCTAGTTTTAGATATTCTTTTTTTATGTGGATTGAGTTTAAACTTTTTGTAAACGAATTTGAATATATGTATTTACATATATCTCTCGTTACATCAAAAGTATTTACACTTCGGTATACCTACAGGTAAAATTATAATGAACTTACGTGTCTAAAGGATCACAGCAGTACTGTTTGCCTAGTTTGCCACAACAATGGTCTAATTGGGTTGCCTGTGTTAATTCAGGACATCGAAAAATGTATTTTTTACTCATGTTTATCCGTTCTTCTTCGTTTACACACCATATAAGTTTCCCTAAATATATAAAGAAAAAAATTATTAGAATTTGAAACAAATTCATACATTAACCTGCCTAATTTTGTGATAGTTATATTTAGTTTACACATTTTCATTACATTTTTGTGATTTGTGTTGGGTCAAGTTCGTTACAAAATTGAACAAATTTTGATTTAATATACTGTTGCTAGAATTGATAATTTTACTTTTGACAAAACAGTCCCCTTTTGGAAAAGTGCCTTTATTTAATACCCAACCTGGAAATTCTGACAACAGTGAAGGTATTCTTCCCCCCACTCACCCACCGAGGACCTCAATTTATTATTTTCTATTATATTATATTTTTGATACACTGTCAAACAACAACGTAATTTGAGTTTTTTGTTATAACGGAAATTGCTTTTTAGCTTGATTTAATAGTTGAGGATTTTTTTAAATTTATATGAATAAATATAATTATGTTGTTTGATATGGCGGTATCCTTATCGATTGATTCACATATACATAATATGTACAAATTAAATAAAGCTAAAAGATGTAAATATTTTACTTAATGAATCTGCCTATACATCCTATAGTGTACTTAATTATATTACACAACCTTACGTATACTAATTAAATATACGTTTGTCAAAGCTTTCCATTTTATTTTGATCCCATTTAATCAGTACCTAGTCAACTATTGTTCTTTTTTCGTTTTGGAAAGGGATATTACGGTTTATTAATATATGTAAAAGTAGTTTAAAATTTAATTAAAATTTAAAAATGGATCTGGAAATATAAAAATAAGCATAATATTCTCAACCTTTTTCTTTTAGTCAATACTGTACCATAATACACAACCTAGATCACTTTAACCATAACAAGATGTAGGGGTGGACGCCAGTAAGGTTTTTCAAATTTTCAAATTGCACCGAAATATCTTACCATATTTCTCAACATTCATCTAATAAGAAAGTTGATCAAACAATTGTAACAGTGTTATGTTTTAATACACTCGAAGATTTCTTTCATTGCTTATGAGAAAGCGGTTTTTAAATAATATCTGGCATATTTCAAAGATTACATCTCCCTACATAATAGAACTATGTATACACATTTCATTACCTTAACAAAGTTTAGTTTTTTTCTTTTAAACCATTTTTTCGTTTTGCTTTCTTTTATTGAGATAAAACAGATAAAACCTAATAGTCTCAAAAGCTAAACGTATCCTCTTTGACTCTTCAAATCAAAATTCGTTTAAAATATTTTAAAAACTAGGAATAATTGTCATTCATGATACATCAAATGAAGTATCTAAATAGTGATAAAATTTGGATACAGTCATAAATTTGGAAATCAAAAATGTTTGTACATAATTTATTCAAAAAAGAATGTCAGAAAAATTTATATAGAAAAAAATTATATGAAAAACTCTTATGCAAAGATTCTATATCGGGTGTTCCATAAGTTTTAGTAAAAGATTAACAAATTATAAAACAAAAATTTCACTAATAATTGCTTTATAATTCTATGTTTTATAATTTTATTTTTATTTTCAAACTTAGATACCTATTTTGTGGTTTTATTATGATGAAAAAATACAAAATTCTGTATGAATAAACATAAACTAATATTTTATAGGTTAATAATTATTACAAATTTTATATACAAAAATTACTATGTCATTAACATACGAACTTTCATTTAAACGAATAAATTGCATACAAATAATTCTATTACTATGAACCGATAAAAACGTTGGATAGAGAGTTGGCTAAAACGACATATAAATACATGCCACCCACATCTAAAAGTGCAAGTTAATGCAAAAGCAAAGTAATCATGACAAAACAAATGATAGTCTGGAAAACTGACCGAGACACTTATTGATGACAGAAAAAAACAGCCAGGACACTGACACCGATAGAGGCAACGGCGAAAGTAGTAGCACTGACAGATCTCGATAGAATTTGTGGGACAAACCACCCTTGGTGTTACCTGATTTCCAGGTGTAAGATGGTTTCGGCTTCGAAATCGAGCTTGAAAAAGCACGGATATACCAAACACAACTGGAGTTTGTTTATCAATATTCAAGGTACATACAGTTAAAGAGGGTCTAGTGGGTGTGGTGGGGGAGGACAGGAGGCTCAATTGTTAACAATTTGAGGCTAGATCCTAAGAACAGGGAAATCCTAAAGGGACCTTTGAGTTCAATGTAAAAGGGACGCCCATACAAAACTACTTTTAAGGACTAACCCTGTCTAGACTATTCGAATTTTACCAGAAGCTTATGGCAATTTGTAACAAAATCATCTTGTTGTCAATCACATATTTATTCACTTCATCACTGACTGTATCAAAATATTGGACGGGAGAGTTATCTGGTCCCTAATAAGTGCCACTGGACCAGGGTTAGTCCTTAAAAGTAGTTTTCTCATTTTTATTCATATTGGTCTACATGTCGTTTACTATAACTTCTACTAAATTTAAGTAATTTTTATACCAATCGAAATCAATAAAATTAACTTATAAAATCGATAATCAGAATTTTGAGATATTTTAAAATTTATTGTTTTATCCGGATTTAGCACAATAAAAGAGTATTAATATACGTTATATGTTCTAAATGTCAAATAAGTGACTTCAAGAAGAAGCTTTTTATTTTCATGACATGGAGCATCATTATGGATGTATTTTATAAAAAAGCCAGCTCTATCCATTAGGTATAGCTACAACTTTTTTGTTAGAGATGCATGCTACCCTACCAATACAAAAATACTGTGTAGCTTAGCTATTTTAATTAAAGTAGGTAAAGTTAAATATTAAAAATTATTTCATTTGTTTTGATGATACATATGTACCTATGTCGAAAACCATTTAGAAAAAAGGTATTGTGTTTTGTTTTACAAATTGCTATTGTAGGGAATATAATAATAATTTCAAATGTCAATGGTTGTACCTATGTATATTTAAAAAAATAGAAAACGTTAATCGACATAAAAATAAACATTCTATCTATACGTAGGTTCATACTTTGATTTTCAAGTTTTAACTACATAGACCACGAATAAAAGGAATATTGATTTTGAGCTGGTACCTACTATTTGGCAGTTTTATTTTTTGTTTTAAAGTGTTTTGAATTTTTATCTTTTCTTTTAGAAATATTTCTTATTTGTTAAAACACATTTTATAATAATAGGTGAATATCTATTGTTAGAATAAAAAATTTCTCTTCTTCCTTTGTAATATTATGTTTTTAAAAATAGTTTTAATTGCAAAAAAATTTCAATATCCTTAGCTCCAGGTGAAAGTCTTTGTTGCAGGGACAAACTATAATAAGAGATGGTCAACTCTACTTAGTTTGCTGCTAACTATAGGCTGTTTTTTAAAGGCAAAATTTTCAAAATCTTTCAAACTACTGAAAGTTGAAACATTGATTTGAATCTATTTAACAGAACATATTTTTAACATTTTAGGTCATATAGGTCATAGGACCTTAGGTTTAGAGCAAATCAAAGGGTCGAAAACATCAATTTTGAATTGATTAGAATTGAACAATAATAAGCATTTTTGATATTCAATGATTCAAATATGATTTAGCTCCTTTTAATGAACTATGTTAGGTCTCCTCGAATTTGAGCTATATAGTAGGGCCGACAATGATTGATTTTTCACATTTAGGCTTATAACTTAACATTTATGATAAATATGAATGCTAGATTTTAGATCTTAATATTTATATTTTTCAAATAGAAAAAAAAGAATTTGTAATTATCTTTCTGTTGCTAAGATACATACACTAATAAAAAATCAATAATATTAAATAACTCAGCAACAAAAATAGTTAATTACAATTTTTTGTATGAAAGATATTAACGTCAGTGATATAAATTCTATAATATAGTATCTATATGTATCCTGAATTTTGAATTATAAGCTTAAAAGTTAAAAAAATCAATAACTCTTGGCCCTACTATATAGGTCAAATGTTTCTTATTTTTCACTTCTACTAAATTCAAAATTGATGTTTTCGACCTTTTAAGCTGGTCTAAACCAAAGGTCACATGACCTATGAAGTTTGGAATTTAAAAAATATGTGTTTGAAATTGCAAGTAGTTTTAGAGATATGAAAATTTGGCTTTAAAAAATAAACAGCCTAAAGTTCTAGTGACACACAACACCTTGGGTTGTCAGAGAACTTTGATGTACCTGCTTTTTTGTTGTGCAAAAGTGGCCACCCTAGCAACAATCTGTTGTAAAGTGATTCATTATAGGCAAATATTTTTTTCACCTAAATCTCCTATAAATTCCAGTAGATTGATTGGGATGAAATTTAGTACACAGATACTTGAGAAAATTCATGGACACAAATCCATTTGAAAAAAATCAATAAAAGCAGAACTAATATCGATGATATCATAAGATCAACAATTAAACTTTGTCCGATTAACTTTAAATTTGGTATACACAGCCTACTAAGAAATCACATAAATCATTTACTTTAACACAACCGTTCAGGTGGAACAAATATCAGACTCTAAAATTAACCCTTAGGCTACCAAGGGTGACCTTCAGAGTCATCCCTGGTAATATTGCGTAATCACGTACTTTCTGTTTGGAACTGTGTTTACGCAGCTTATGACAATTTTCTTACTGGTAACCTATTACAACACAAACTATACTCTACGTAGACTATTATAATATACCGGTACAGCAAGCGGCAGCATACCAAGCTGAACCATGTTTACGCAGCTTATGACCATTTTCTTAATGTACTGGCTCTGCCTGCAGTTGTAAAGCCATTTCAATTGTCAGCTCCAGCTTTTTCTTCCCGGATAATATTTTACATTCCCTATAGAACACAAGTCATTTAGTTTGAGCAGTTGAGACGGCAGTAGCTGCTCAACGCGCCCGATTGACACTTTTCGACGAAAATGAAGAAGTGAATGCCGAAAACACATTATAAGGGCGTAGCCAGTATAGGACACACCGAGCGCGTGTCCCCGCCCCCCTTTGGGAGAGAGAAAATTTAGCATATGTTGTCGTAATGTATTATATTTCAGTTAAATAACTATGTAGCATGTCGAGAGTATCTGTCAATGTGAGTATATGCATAGATTGGTCGTGTGTATATGTGTATTCATCAACTACAGCTCAGACCCCTTCTACAGCTCTGTCAACTACAGCTCAGACCCCTTCGACAGCTCCGTCAACTACAGCTCAGACCCTTTCGACAGCTCCGTCAACTACAGCTCAGACCCCTTCGACAGCTCCGTCAACTACAGCACAAACCCCTTCGACAGCTCCGTCAGCTACAGCTCAGACCCATTCGACAGCTCCGTCAACTACAGCACAAACCCCTTCGACAGCTCCGTCAACTACAACTCAGACCCTTTCGACAGCTCCGTCAACTACAGTTCAGACCCTTTCGACAGCTCCGTCAACTACAACTCAGACCCTTTCGACAGCTCCGTCAACTACAGCACAAACCCCTTCGACAGCTCCGTCAGCTACAGTTCAGACCCTTTCGACAGCTCCGTCAACTCTTGTTGTGTCATCAACTTCATCAGCAGCTCTTCCTACTTATCCAGACATCTCCGGTGCTGTATTTTCAGTTAATATGAGGACAACGGATGACGAAAAGATAGAATTCTATAAAAACAGAAAACCAGAAAATGGTTTCAGATATGTTACTAGGCAATTTCCTGATTCTTCAAATAAAGTTGGATATAGCGAGAGGAAATTCAATTCCCAATGTTTTGATAATCACCCAAGGAGAAAATGGTCCAGTCTGTCTAGCGTGTATTTCATTTCCACATGGCAGCAAATATGATTCCAGCACGCTGAAGTATGGATAATAAGGCCACATTATGATTTTCAGACGGACACATAGGAGATGCGAAGCTACATGCCTTAAAGTAATCACACCAAGTAGCAGAAACTCAACTCCATGGGTTTTTGGAGATTTGAAAAAATCCAAGTAAACGTATTGATATTTTACTTCAGGATGCAAAAAGCCAATTTGTATCTACTAACAGAGCCCATATCAAAGTTATTCTTCGACCACTGTCATTTTGTGCCCAGTTTGGATTACCAACTCGTGGTAAAGAGATCAGGGAGACATTGTTGATGGACCTAATGCATCTAGTTGTGTATTTCGTGGATTATTGCAGCTCTTGCTATCATGGCAGACAAAGTGACCGACATCTCAAATTGGGAGCATCTCGGAATAGCTATTCGCTATTCTAAAAATGACGTATCAGTGGAAAGACTGCTAGGGTATGAAGAATGTGTCTCACTAACAAGTGAAGCAATTAGCCAAACGATAGTTGACTTCCACGAAAGAAAAGGTTTGGATGTTCAACAAATTCGCTGCCAAAACTATGATGGAGCCGTGGAACATGGCAGGGGCAAGCGAAGACTGTGCATTAAGAATAACTGCTATCAACCAAAAAGCCCCTTATATACATTGCTCAAACCACAACCTTAATCTGATCCTGGTAAACTCATCAAAAATTCCTACTGTTTGGTGCATGATGGAAAATTTCGTCTCTTGTCAGAATTTCAAAATTTTCTCCTAAAAGGGAAAGTTATTTGATGAAGGAAGTTAAAAATTACAACGAAAGAAAGTTATGAAATCCAAAATTAAAACAAGACGGATTGAAAACATCAAATATTTCAAGTTGTTCACAAGTATGGGCCCCTAATCAATTGTTTAGATAAAATCGTATCTGATGGGTCACAACAATGGGATCGTAAAAAACTAACCGATGCCATCATCCATTTGAACTGTATCATTAGTCCAGCATTCTTGGCAGCATTTGAAACAGTTTGTCATTCATTTTTATACACTTTTGATCTTTCCAAACTGATCCAAGGTTCGTCTATGAAAATTGTGTCTTTGTACGATCAAATTGATTTACTCAAACAGAAGTTCCAAACTGCTAGAGAAAGTGGCTTATTTGAGCGACAGAGTCTTCGTGAAAATCATGGACAACACGATATCAGTGCAACAGCAGAAGATTATTATCGGATATCTGTCTTCAATCAATATTTTTCTCATTTGTTAGATCAACTGAATCTACTACCATAAATAACATCGAACTCACTAATTCTGCGAATATGACCGAGCTCGTAGAATATTTCTGGGATGATTTACCATCACCAGAAGATTTGGAATATGAAATTCAGCGATGGAAGTTGGTTTGGGAGGACTGTAATTTGAAGCCAAATACAATAGATGATACTTTACTTTACAGAATCCATAATCCAAAATACTTTCTTCGGCATACCCCAATAATCTACAATTCTTAGGCTATTTTTGCTACTTCCAATAACATCGTGCACAGTCGAGAGGCTAAATTTTCACTTGGATTTATTAAATCTGGCCCAAGACCGTTTAAAAGCTTGTCAATTATATTTTACAATAGAGATACATATATCTCAATCACTTAATCTGGATAAAATGACCAATAGGTTTATATCTCCTACGCCAAGGCGACTATTTATGAAAGACGCTCTTTTAAAGAATAAACTATCATCAATACATCAGATTTATGCTCAAAAAATATATAATACATAGTGTATTACCTATAATACAAGTTTACTTATTACCCTATATTAATTTATTTGCTTACTTTCCTGTTAGAAAATTTGTCTTTCTTATATAACTTATTACATAATTATAATAATTAATTAAGTAAAGTGAATGTTTTTAAAATTTAAGTATATATCATAACATTTTTGTCGGACGGCGCTCCATCTATTGCAAAATCCTGGCTACGTCTCTTCAGTCATATTAAGTGAAACCAAAGTATAAGGCGTACCTCATCTATATCATGCAACATAATAAAATGACAAAACCTGGAGGGAAGATGAAAAGCCACATACAACCAGACGGTGAGTGTTGACGATCTCAGGTTCAAAGATGACCAGCGGTACACCTGCAAAACATGCTGGATGTAACTGGCATCAATCACATCCAGATTGGACAACTACAGTGAATAACAAGAGACGTCGTGGCTTTCTGCAAAAGCTTGCATCTGAGTTGGCCAGGGAAGAGATGTTAAACAGACTGCAAAATCCCATAGGACTGGCATCGGAGACAGTCTCACTTTTAGCAAAGTCATCGGCTCCTGTACTTGCACAAGCACAACAACCGATGTGCACGGTGCATGGATGAGGGCCAACCAACCTGCATGCGCAACGACACCACTCAGACATGTGAACGTTGTCGCGAACCCGTCAGTAGCCGACATTCCCGCTTTAGAGCGGTCACATGTATAAAATGTGCAGCTGATTAACTCTTATTAGTGTATTTTATAATTATTTTGTCTGTATTTATCTGACCTTTTTCATTGTGACTTTCTGAGTCCCCCTTTGTAGATTTAGAACTATTGGTAGCTTAAGGGTTAATGGTGTGCGGTTGCTAGTACAGTGCTGCATTTTGAAGTTTAGATATGGTGGTCACAAGACAAAAACTATTTTTTTCATTTATACATGTAAATTATTTTGTTATCAAAAGATGGTTCGTGTATTACCTTTGGGAAAGATATAATGTAGTGTGAAAAGAATTGAATAGCCAAATCAGATAAACGCTTTGTAGATATGTATATTGTTGACTTGATATAATGTGACTTCTTAAATCTATTTTTGGTTACCATTCTGTTTCAATACCTTACCTCATCTAACATAACTAAAAACAATAAGTTATTTTTTGCTTTTAGGTATCAATTATTTTTTGCCCGATGTCGCATACACATGATAAATTGAGTCAATTAAACACTCACTATAGTTTTATGAGATAAGGCATTATGAAAATATAATCTAATATTTTTTATTGTGTATGCTGAATATATTTTCAGATATATACTACCTCTTCTTAATTTTATTAATCAAATTATTTTTTATTGTAAAATATTGAAAGTATTCCCTTATATTAAAATATGTTGTAAAAATTTATTACAGTGATTTCAAATTATGAAATCGATAGCTTATAAGTATAACCCTATGTAAATATATGTACCTACAAAAGGTATAGGTAAACTTTTCTGTTTATTAAATTTTGAGATATGATATACACGTAGTTTGACCTTGACCTAGAAAATAAAATAGCCTAAAGCTCAAGTTTCATACGGTTACCTACCTACTTGACTCACAAAAATTAAATGTTGTACATTTCACAAGCCGTTAATTTTTATCAATATATTACTTTCTGTTCTCATAATTAGTTTTCCAAATTCAGCATCTTACTTAGAAAAGAAAATTGGTAAACTTAGGATAAATCGATGTTCGTATTTTATCTGAAAATCACCCGAATTATCCAACAATTAGACACAAATACCTAGATTCTGTTCTCTAAAATTTAATTTGGATGACCAAATTAGTGACTGTACTTAAACTGATTATAAAAAAATCATAATCATAATTGTTACAAAGAAGTAAAGAATCTATGTATCAAAAACAATTAGAGAGATACTAAATTAATAAAAGAAGCGAATTGTTTATTATAATTAAAAATCGATAGAACAACAAAGTAGACTATGTTTTTAAATAAATCGCAATTTAGCAAAGAATTATACCTCAAATTGTCTCAGAAGAGGTCAAATCAAACCGACATTTTAAAAAGGAGATAAAGAAAGACTCTAAGTAACAAATTAAATCTATTCCGATTTTAGCAACATATGTTAACAAAATATAATGCATCCTGTATAATGATTAATTTACTTTTTTTAATGTGTGATATTATTATAAAGTAAACAAATCATTTCATCTTTTAATGAACAATAAGTAGGGGTCATTAAGGCTTCATTTTAACGATACTATATTTCTTTCTTCTCCCTGAATTTTATTATTTTATTTTATTTTTAAAGTGCATAATTATCTAAACTGTATATTTTTATAATCTTAAAGATCATATTATAATAGTTAAATGAAATATTTCACAAATCTATGAAAATTTAATTTATTATATAAACTCTAGAAACCCTTAATATAGGCTGTTCTGGAAGTAATTTCGTTTTCTCAACATACAATGAATAAGACATTTATAGGTATATATCCAATCAATACTAAAAACATGGCAGTGACTTGGAAAGGTCACATTCCTTCAGAGTTTTGGGTGGAAATGACAATGCTGAAGTGTACGTGAAGTTTCTTCGCGATATGTCACTTTATTTTTTGCAAGATGCCCATGCAATTCTTCTTGAAAACAGGATAATTCCACTTCTCACCCTGCCAGATGCACACGGGATTATATTCAACGCACAAATATTCGTCTGATAGATTTTTTTTCACAAGATTAGAATCATTAAGAAACCGCTATGAATTCGTTGATCGAAATTATCTGAATTGAACAAATTTACTACGTCTATAATGAACAAAATGTTCAGAAAATGTGTAATGATTTCCGTCAGATAATTGATGATGAAGATTATTATTTGTAATTAAATTGTTTATTATGTAACTAGGGATTTATAGTACAATAAATATGTTTGTTTTTAGTATTGATTGTATGTTGAAAATCGAAATTACTATATGTTACCAAGTTACTATAAAAAAACAAGCATGTTTTTATCTTTTTTTCAAGAAAATTTCTCTTTGAGGTTTTCCTGAGATTAAAAAATGAAATTTTTCATAGACTTGTAAAATATTTCATTCACTATTATGATAATATAATCTTTAAAAGTGTAAAATATGCAGAAATAATAGTACAAACTTAGTTTAGGTAGTTGTGCACTATAAAAATAAAATATGGATGCATATAACGAGAAAATGAGCCCCCAAATGACTTACATACATAACGTCATAGTTGTTTTTTTTAGAAGAACAATTAAGATCTAAGTTCCAGACAAAGGATATTTTCACAACTAAAATTTTTAACAGCTTTGAATTGTTTTTTTTTAAGATTATTTTTATTTTCTAAATGTTTAGTTCCATAATGAACTAATATTTTAATCACACAGTTCAAATACAGATTAAACGTAACTTACCTAGTGATTCTTTAACAATTGGAGTTATTCTTTGAATTGATGTATGATTCATTTCAGTCATTTTCAATAAATAAAGTTCTTTTAAAAATACTGTAGTTTTAACTTATAGAAACAAAACGGTTTCTGTATCATAAATGTATTCATAAGCAATTGGCTTAAAAGATTCTAAGTAGGTATCAAAGCTAGATTAAATTCGAAACGACGAATTTACGCTAATGTTGATCTATATCTTTAAGTACTTAATTTTTGGAACAGAAATGACACAAAAGAAAAATAAATACAAACATATTGCCGCGGGATTTGATATAGAAAGATAATCATGATAGGCTAGGTACTACCTGTCGTTATCTATTATATTAGTTTGAGTTTTTTCTAACAGTAGTGTAGAATACAATCATGGAGAAAATCGTATGTAGGTACCTATAGTTGATATATAGACGGCTATTATAATACACACAATTTATTCTTTTCAATATATATATTGAAACTCAAATGTAGATATTCAGAGTTTTCAAAATATTGATTTTTATGACTAAGGTACATGAACCTGAGATAAAGCCGAAAAATTAATAAGCTTCATTTTTTAAAATTACACTAAAATTTTAACAAAATATTTCCCTATAGATGCATAACAACTGGATTATTTCAATAACAACTTTTAGAAATTGTTAAAAAATGACGCAACCGATTTACATGAAATTTGGCCATACTTAAACAAATATTTGGTAAATACATATATGTATTTACCAAATATTTGTTTAAGTATGGCCAAAT
>JAUYWI010067520.1:0-14836 GCA_034780595.1 Parotoplana pacifica
CACGGTGTACTGCGAGGTCAGGCACACCGTGTAGTCCAGGGAGAGCCACAGATCGCAGAACAGTTCGCCCAGTGGCCAGTAGCCCAGGAGAATTTATAGCGTGAAGAAGTTCATCGAGAACACTCCGATTAGGAGGTCAGTCACGGCCAGGGATGCGATGAAGTAATTGGTGGAGGTTCGCAACGTTCGCTCGATGAAGAAGGCTGTGATCACCATGAGATTGCCGCCCACGGTTGCTAGGCTGCAGATGGCGGTCAGTCCGCCTAGCAACCAGGTCATGGGAAGGCCATAGGGGAGGCTGTAGTTCTGAGAGGAGGTATCGTTGTCCATGCTGGCTATCTTTGTCTGCGTTTACCAATCTTCGCGAATAAACATTGTGATTTTCCACACAACAAAAAACAAAACGAAAAATGTCTCACTTTATTTTCACCAAAAGATTGCAGTGATCAAGTGATCCTCTTATGAGCAAGATGGAGTAGGTATTTTGCCTCTCATCAAGCGATCCTACAACAGTTCTATGTAAAATGGTGTCGGTAAAATTGTTTTTGGCATAAGAACTGCCGTTAATCCTTCGAGATGTACTTTTATTTCGGCTTTGCTTGTGTTTCTCAATCTACATACATCGACTAACGTACAGGCATTCTGCGATAAGGACGTGAATGCAAAGTTCTTTTAACTAAACTTGGATTGGTTTGATCAATTACGTTAATTGCTCGGTCACACACTGTCATTATTGAAGAGTTCTAATGACATATTTCACTTTTTAGGAGGAACACACGCGTTATTTGTTTCAAGTTTCTAACTAATTAATAAAGTTTTATCCTGCTCTGCCGAATCATCAAAAAAGTTAAATTATACGGAAGTAAGGCGAACTGTCGAGCTTAACACGATCCAAGTTTCGCTGTGGAGAAGAACTAAAGTGTTAGGAACAACAAAATGTTTTGAACCAACGATGTTGGACATGTTTTTTTGGTGTTGTCAAGGAACTTATTGGGCTGAGAGAGTATGTGTCGGCTGATAATTCTTCACCACCACCACTTGGAGTTTTTGAAATCCAGAATTCTCAACAACCTGCAAGCCAGGCAGCGACAAGTACATTGACGTGTGTGGTACCACCGAGGCAGACACAACAACAAGGGCTGCCACGTTTCTGTTCACAGGAAATTAATTGTGTCCATGCGAGTTAGGTGCTCCCCAATGCTAGCCTCTGCGTCCTTGTCATCAGCAGGAACAGTGTATGTCAATAGAATTTAAGGAGTTAATAAGAAAGAGGAAAGTCTTATGAGAAAATAATTTAACGGTTTAAGTTAACAAGAATACGGCGGAAGTGCGGTGATTATTCCACGTTATTATATAATAAGTTTAGGCTTTAGAACTGATTGTATCACACTGAGATCTTGAATACATCGCGTTCTCAATGGGAGACAACAACCGGACATTCATGGTTTCCCCCTCGCTGCACCCTAGCGAGCCTGTAGAGAGAGAGTAGTTGGATTGAGTTCTGCAAATTTAAAGTGTCAATATTTAAACTGGAAGACATAAAATAGTGTAGATGTTCAATTTGACTAATGCCGTGTTGGCCGCTGAGGTTCTGTGAAAAAGGGGGGATGTGAGGGGGTGGGGAGCTGATTGAATTTCACAACTGGTTCTGTTTGTACTTGTGGCGAGGGCAGTCTGTGTATTGTGTGTGATCTCCGGATCACAACGGTTCAGGGGATTTGCTAAAATAAATATAAATAAATAAATAAATAAATAAAACAATATACTTGATAGTAAATAGCTCAAACACAGGGAAATTCGTGACTGTCAACTAAGCAATACCTTCTCATAGAAAGGCCTGTTGGTTTAGGAAGCAAAATTACCAACAACATAAAAAGACAAAACTGGCGCACAGCATTCAATGAACTTTAATCATCATCAATAAAATGACAGAATTCTAGTAATATGAATTAAAAAACCCCACGGATTCCAATAGAAAAAGTGCAATGGAAATATTTAAAAAAACAAACAACGTTTTATTGTTTCCAGCCAAATTAGTTTATATTGAAAATCGTAAGGTTCGGTATCAAAAATTGGATCCATTGAATTTCCCGACACAAGTACAAGCAATCTGATACAAAATAGAATTTCCGACACAAGTATTTGCAATCTGATACAAAGTAGAATTTCCCGACACAAGTATTTGCAATCTGATACAAAATAGACTTTCCCGACACAAGTATTTGCAATCTGATACAAAATAGACATTTCCGACACAAGTACAAGCAATATGATACAAAATAGACTTTCCCCACACAAATAGGTATTTGCAATCTGAAACCATATTTTTTGCATAATAGATAAAACAAATTGATCAATTAAGTCATTATCTCGTATGTACATAATTGAAGAAGCGTTTCTATTGATCGTGCAGATCTGTGATAAGACATATCATTTCTAAGCCAGCTTCTCTTTCCATCTAAATTGTAAATCCACATTTGTGTATTTTTTTCTTGTTTTATAATCAAGGTGGTTCTTTGGCAATTATTACATTACGAGTTGTTTAATACGCATAGCGCGAGTATAGTTGATTAGTGGATATAAAAACAGTCGTACATGAGTTGGTTGTAATAAAAATCGGATATGCATAGATGGTCGTATACAAAAAGCATATAATTTAGTCCTATACAAATTCGTGCACAAATTGTTGATACTTTTATATAACAAATGTTTTTTTTATATTTGATCTTTTATCTACGACTTTTGCATAGGTCTTTTTAGATACAACTGTTTTGTATTTAGATAAATACACAAATATTATACACATAGGATATGACTTCTTATACATGACAACAATAATATGTCTTTCTGGGTACGCACAAATAATTATGCATATTATGACCATTTATATACGACATTTTGTGTAAGACTTTTTTGTGCGACTACTATCATTTACGACCTTTTGCCACGAATCCTTTCACAATGCTTTGCGATCCGTACATCTAGTCTTCACTATATTACAAAATCCATTGCTTGTTGAAAATGTTATAAAAATAGCATTTATTAATCATATTATCATCTTTCAAGATTGTCTACTGGCTAGATGGTGGCTCACATTACAACTACTTCATAATATGAACTTAATAAGTCGTTGTTAACATTTCTTAAAAGAAACAAAGAGATGATTTCTTTACCAGACAAGTAATAATTAATGTATTTAGGATTTCTGTGAACCTTCTTTTGCTAAGACGAAGTCTCAAGTGAATGCCATCAATTAGGGTGTATAATATCCATACTGGAATTGGCTAATTAGGCAATATGGAATAATTAATTAGTGATAATTAAAGAAAACTACAAAATTGTGCCTTTCTGCTGTCGAAATTATAAGAAATCGAACAGCCATTCTTCAAAAATACCTTAAAATTCATTCAGTTCTCATGGGCGATTTTCTGAAGGAAATCGAACTCTGGGAGGACCCAATTTTGAACACAAAAAATTGGCTAACCTACTAAAAGTACACATCTCCAATTATGTATAAGGTATCCATAATCAGAATTTTATGACAGTGACGCAGCTTGTCTTTATTGAATGAATTTGCCTGTTTTTTTTTAATAACTAACAAAAGCATTTAGATGACATAGAAACATTTGTTTATTTGCAAACAAACAGCAAATTGAAAATTTCGAAGAAGTATTTTACCCTGCTTCTGCTGAGAACCAAATCTCGTTCACGATATTTAAACATAACGATAAATATTTTATAAATTAACACGCAACGAAATTTTGTGACTTTCTCTTTCTTTCAATTCTATTTTTGGTACCAAATATAGTTTAGCTATGTTGTTTTTTTCACACCCAAAACAATAGGCAATAATATTATGTACAATAATTGAAACAATTTTTGCATAAAGTCAACAATTCCTGACAGCTTCACAAGTGGTGCTTTCCTTCCACAATGGGCGGAAGTGCTAACAAAAAGATTAGGCAACATAAATCAGCAATTAATTATGACATATTTAAAATTAGAAATATTAAAATTAGCATATCTAATAGTTAAAATACTGTTATTATCCATGTAATGAAGGAATTTATTTAATTTTATACTAACTTCAAAACAAGATAAATTTACCAGCAACCACACAGAACAGTTTGTAGTTCTGTGTTAATTACAAATAGATATATACGTAAGAGCAAGCCAAGGGGGGAGCTGTATCTATGGTTCTACCAGCTAATGACGTGGCATCCGCTCTCTCTCGCTCTCTTATTTATCTCCAACACATATTATTGCTGGCTGGATTGGAAACATTTGGGAAACAAAACAGCAAAGACCTTAGCAGCTCATGTATCCGGGGAAAATGAGGCATGTACAAAGACAAACTGATATTTTTCAGGGAGTAGGTACTTTAGGTCTTCTTTGATAGTCACAACCATTTTCCGATGTAGTGACAGAATCTTCCTGTATGCGAAAGACAAAACAAAAACAAAAAACGCTCACAACTAAATTGTTATCATTTTAAATTTAATTTATTGTAAATAATTTTAACGTTTAGTTTTTAGAATAAAAACCTTTGTTTGATTTGTTTGTTGTTTTTCCTCTATATTAGAAAATAGAAGCTATTAAATAATACCTCACTGTTGGGAATGCCTCGTATGAATCTATAACTACGGTAGATATAAATCTTGGACTGCTAATACCGAATTATAAGATCACTGAGCATGAAATAGGTGCTATAATTATCACAGTATAGTAACGCTATCCAGAAGAATGTAATAAGAAAAACTCTTTGGCTGGGACAGGTAAAATATGTTCTCTACCAGATATGTTATATTTACAGTCAACTAATTACAAAAAACTCGGATCAATAAATAATATTTCACCTGATCCTGTAATATATTACGATAGAATCATATTTGGTGAACAGAAAATCAAAGACATAAAAGCTCTAAACTAATCTAAATAGCAAATTTATATGTCTGTTTGTTTTCCTTGTGACCAAACTGTCTAAGTACCTACGTAACTGTCCACAACGAGAGAAATGTCTCAGATAGATTTTTAAAAATAGAAAAACGATAATATAAAATATCTTAATTTTTATATTCAGAAATTTCTGATTGGATGCCGTAATTATCTATGTAACTGATTATAACGAATGTAAATCCTAAATTTGTAACAGACTGCTATTTTTCTGAATAAAGTATCGTGGAAATATTGTTCAAGCGATTTTTTTTTGTTATTCTTAAATTAAAAAAAGCGCATTGTCTAATATTTATAACTTGACAGTTAGAAGAATGTAGCATCAGATAATAAGGAAATTAAGTTAAGGACCTTTCTTTTCTTAGCTACTAAAAGTATTCTAAAATTGATTCTCAGGTGTTCATTATACTTTCCAATTACGAACCATATCTGTGGTTCTGTATAATCCCCAACCATTTTATGCAATTTATAAACCATTCTGAATGCGCTGACCATTTTTTATATGGTTCTTTCATATTTTGGGTAACAGTTCTTGTACTTCTAAACCGTTTTTGTGATGGTTCTCAATTATTTTGTGTGATTCTAGATTTAAAACCAATGAATTTAGGCAGGTATGCTGTTTATAGGGGTATGAATTTCAAAACTCTTTTGCACAATAGAGAATTGTATCAGTCACCAAGAAACATTCGATTGAAATTCAATTTCAGACCCGTTCCCTGTCCAACATTTTTCTTAATGATTCACACATACTGGGGTAGTTGCTTCAGTTTTTTCTATTTCATATTCCTATTCATTGTGCCATTTTATAAGAAATGTATCAAAATAAATATTTGAAAAATATGAATCGATTATTTATTAAAAGCTATACAAAGATGAACGAAGTATAGTTCTATTAGATATACAATGTTTTTCCAAATATGGCATTTTAATGTTTTAAGATTTGTTAGATCAATTTGTATTTAGTTACAAGAATGATAGAAGCACCAAACTTGGTCAAAGATTAAGTGACCATATAGTTTTCAAAAATTGCCATGTTTTATTTTTTCCTTTTAGTTCAGTTGCTGGAGCCATAGATATAGCAAAAAATAGGGGAAAAGTATATTTTTTGTTAAAATAATTCAATATCTAATTATATTGGAAATAAATTGAATCGTAATTAATAAGTCAACTCTTCTAATTCATAATTTCATATCTCAAGGTCAACTGCTCATATATACATGGAAGTATTATATCATTTTGTTGAAAAAAACAATGTTATTTTTGCTTCAATTTATCGGAACTAAATAAAATATAATTTACAATTTAAAAACGCCTTGGTGTTCTCAATATTTGAATGAGATATTCTGGACTATTCTAATCTATTGATATAAATATCGATGGCATCCGATTCTTAGTCGAATCCAAGGCGCCGTTTGTTTTATTTAAAAATAAGTCATTTGAATGCAAATCCATTTGTTGAAGTAATAATATTGCAATTGTTTGACTCTGTGCTCTTTTAAAACATAGAACTAAATGTTGACCATTAATAAGGAAATCGTGATGTTTGTTTATTTGCATTATTAATTAAAAGTGTGGATGATTCAGATAAACCATAGAGTAGAAAGAAAGAAACTATTATAGGGTTAGAATGATAGGTTAACAGTTATGAAAATCATTCATTTAATCTGTGGTTATCTGAATAATATCACTTTTAATTAGAAATGCAAATTAACAAACTCACAATTTTCTTATTATCGTTTAACATTTATTTCTAATTTTTTAAAGAGATAAATGCCAAACAATTGCACTAATATTACTTCAACTACTTGATTCTGTGAAATCGCACACAAATGGAGTTGCATTCAAATGACTTATTTCTAAATAAAGCAAACGGCGCCTTGAACTCGACTAAGAATCGGATGCCATCGATATTTATATCAAATAGATTAGAATGGTCCATAATATCTCATTTAATTATTGAGAACATCAATTCGTTTTTAAATTGTAAATTATATAAATTTCATTGTTTTTTCTAACAAATATTATCTAAAATCTTTCTGTAATTACAAGAAGTTCACCTTCAAATATGAATTAGAAGAGTTGACTTATCAATTACGATTCAACTTTTTTCAATAGAATTAGATCTATTAAATTATTTTAGCAAAAATGTATTTCCCCCGATGTTTTGCTATATCTATGGCCAAAGCAATTGGATACAAAACGGAAAAAAGATGGAACATGTGCAGTTTTTGAAGCCTATAAGGTCACCTAATTTTGACAAATCTTGCTGCTTTCATCATTCTTATAACTCAATTCTGACTAAGCCACCTAACCATATCGCCATGGCCATGATATGCTTTCTTTGTACAAGGACAACGAAGGGTTTAATTATTTTGTACCAGCTCCCAATATTAGTCAATCAGGGAATTTTTAAAATAGAGAGAAAGAGAGTTTGGAATACTTTAAACGGTAGCATTTAACTTGCAGGCAAGTATAAAAAATATCTATGCCTATTTTCAAATAAAACTGCCAGATATATTGATTAAAGATATCACAGTGAATGAGAAATTAACAGAAAAATCTAATATGGCGGCTACTTATTAAAAACAAAATGGCTGACTCCTTATATTTAAGCAGATGAGAGGTTTTTATGGAAATTAGCCATAGAAATCGGTTGCGCTTCTGAAATCATTGATCATTTCTAGTGACTTATCTTAACGAGACCGATTTATTTTTACTATACTGAAAGATCTAACTAGACCAAAAGATTTATAAGTTTATTTGACTAGATCAGAAGGGGTCAAATTTCTAACCGACACGGGATTGTTCAAAATACCTACCACCTCAAATTTGCGTTGTACATAAGCACTACGTTTGTCCATTTGGTGCTATTAGCATCCGTTGAAGACCAGCACCAAAAAAAACACCTCGGAAACGAAACAAAAATAAAATAACAACAACTTAACAGGTGGAGAACAACAAACACATTTCCACCTAGGTCGCGGAGGGGGGGTGGGGTGCCTAGGGTTAATAAACACGTTGGAAATGAATGACCATCTGATTTGCTTGCAAGCGTGATTGTTTCCAATTTATCTCTTCATTGATGATATAGTTGGTCGATCAACTTGTTTTAAGAGAGCGTGTCACTGTAAAAATAGTATCTTAATATTAAATCGACTATTATACACACACACAGACGTCGGTAGGGATATGTAGCCACCCATACACCTCGACAGAAATGCATTTTAACTGAAAAATGTTTAGAAATCTGAACTGCTAATGCACATCAAGAGATCTGGATCTGAATGTTTGGATATTTTATCTGCATACATTAAACTGTCTCGAGAACACATCACACCTACTACAACACACCAACGCATCGATGCACACATGATCGGTATTAGAGTTTCCTATTAACCCAACTCGATCTTCAGATTGGGGTTTTGGTATAGTCAGTCAGTCATAGCCCCCATCAGCTAAACGGTTGCAATAACAAATTGTTTGCCAGGTTCCACCACCACCACCATCGCCAGCACCAGCAGCGTTGTTTCCATTTTTGTACATGACATAAATAATATTTTGTTTTACATTTATTTGCATTCAATCTTAAACCGCGAGCGTCTACCTGAGCTGTGCACTTTAGACATTTTAATTTTCAATTAACATCATTTCAGGTACTATTTCAACTTTTCTTGAGGAGCATCAAAATTAATAGGTAATCGAGAAAAAAAGACAAACACACAAACACACATACATGCATACATACACACATACATGCATACATACACACATACATGCATACATACACACATACATGCATACATACAAAACAATTACAAATGCTATGAATTCATAAAAAATATGAAACACTAAAAAATCAACAAAGTGTGTTAGCTCAACTGCTGAAAAAAGGTGTAATCATTGTTGGATGTTGGTTTTTACAATTTAAATGCTGTTAAGTTTTTAGATATAATGATATTTTAAGATGTTTTATAAATTGCTATTTGTGAAAATTGCTTGAAGATGCTCAATATCTTTAATTTTGCTTCTAAGATACTTAAGAATTAGAATTTACAGTATTTATTTCCGGATGTTTTGTTAGTTCTAATATTTAAAAAAAAATCATTTATCAACACAATAACATCCATATTGTGAGGGCTAACACCCAAAAACGATTTCAATTACTTTAGGGTTTGAGCTAACACACTTTTTGGTGTTTAAGAGTAATAATAAAGAAACAGGTATACTTTGATAAAAATATACTACTTATCTATATTACACGCAAATGATAGGCAAGGAGAGCGGTTTGGGCCTTGTTGGGCCTCATCAGCTAGGCATAATCACAGCCTGAGCAATATAAAATGTTCGTTTATTTCGTATCAAAGCATAGAAGTAAAGAAAATTTTTGCCAATTTTGCATAAGAAAAGAAAAAGTTGAAAATATTGACAAAAAAGGTTTTGGAAGCCTGTTTTTTATTAAAAGGCACTCACGCTGTCAAAGCAGGTCCTGGCTAATACACTTTTTGGTCTTTATTCCGTAAAAGTGTGTAATTTGAATCGGCCCGATTATTCAATAAATGTAAAGTTTTTAGCAATTCCGAGAATCCGGTTAATTTGAGTTAAAATGTTGCATTTTGGAAAACTTCGTCAACAATTTGTTGGTCGAACTCTGACAAAATGCCAAAAAGCAGCCGGTAGCTAAGTGGATGGTGCGCTAAACTGATAATTCATGTTTTGGAATTTACTTGGGATCAATTTTAAATGTTTAATTAACGTTTAAAAATATTTTAAAACGTTAATTAAACATTTTTAAACGTTCTTTCGTAAGAGTATACGTACTTTGTATCCACAGTATCTGCTCCGTATGAAGAATTCTAGTTTTACACCACATTTTGTAATTATAAACAAACACTTAATATTATAATTGTAATTATTATCGATTCTATAGATTTATTAATATCATTTAGTTAAATTTATATATAAAATGGGATACCACATAAAATCAATAATCAACAATTTAACTCTTTGGCGGAAAGATTCTTGCAGTAGTGATTTATTGACCAACACCAATGAAAGAAAATTATTTTTTGAACTTAATGGGGTGAACGTCCAGCCTAACTCGCTCCCCTTCATAAATATTTCAAAGAGAAACTCATTAACATGCACCAAATCTAAAAAAACATATTTAGAAGCCATTAGGTGCCATAGTAACATCTAAATAATTTGCGGGAATGTATGTACATATAGTCACATATAGGCACATATAGTCCATACGCTCGGCTTACTTTGTTTTAAACAGTGTCAGGGACGTATACTAAAATTTAGGAGAATGTATGCTAGAATCTATGAAATGTATGCTGGAATCTATGCGAATCTATGCTAGAATCTATGAAATGTATACTAGAATCAATCTATGTGAATGTATACTAGAATCTATGCGAATGTATGGTAGAATCTATGCGAATGTATGTTAGAATCTATGAAATGTATGCTAGAATCTATGCGAATGTATACTAGAATCTATGCGAATGTATGGTCGAATGTATGCTAGAATCTATGCGAATGTATGCTAGAATCTATGAAAATGTATGCTAGAATCTATGAAATGTATGGTCGAATCTATGAAATGTATGCTAGAATCTATGCGAATGTATGGTAGAATCTATGAAAATGTATGCTAGAATCTATGCGAATGTATGGTAGAATCTATGAAAATTTATGCTAGAATCTATGCGAATGTATGGTAGAATCTATGAAAATGTATGCTAGAATCTATGCGAACATTTACGAAATACTAAACATCTATGTGAACATCTTTATGATGTATATAACACAACATCAATGTGTATTACTCTTTTGCAAAATAAGCTGATGATCGCGAGGAAGGATCTATTAAGTCAATTAAGAACGGAGCAACCTGGTTCATGCTGCTCTGAGTTTAGAAGTAGCGGCTTTTGTTCTGTTTTGACAGTTTTAATAGATGACAAGCAATGAAGTGAATGCCTGGTAAAGCTCTTCTCTGCTAGACAAAACTTTCCCTGGCTTG
Source organism: Parotoplana pacifica (assembly GCA_034780595.1). Lineage (NCBI taxonomy): Eukaryota > Metazoa > Platyhelminthes > Proseriata > Otoplanidae > Parotoplana > Parotoplana pacifica. The sequence goes on from JAUYWI010067520.1 coordinate 10,979, forward strand.
CTTGTACTGAAATGTTATCTGAAGACTTAATCGTGTGTGTGTAAGCTGCTCTAATCACGGAATCATGATCATAACCACACAAAATACACATCATATGAGCAAAAATCAAACTTAGCAGTACATAACATATCATAATACCTACCAAACTAAAGTACATTCCAAGATTTGTCTTAGAATGATCTCTTAATTGAATAGAAAACAAGCTAAGACCTATTATAACAAGAATTATAGTAGGTACCTACGCTATCTAATTATAAATGTCTGCGTGCTACCAGTCAATAAGGAGCATCACGATAGTTTACAAAAGTTTCTATACCTACCTATTGAGAATTGGAAGTGGGTGAAAGAAAAAAAAAGTAAATTGTTAAAAATTGTTTGATATTCCTATCAACTTAAGCAATTAACAAATGGAATGCGTATCAATACTATCCTATCGCACTCAGCCACCGATGAGAAAGTGGTACATGCTACCGGATTCCATAGAAATTAAATTTACAATTATTGTCGTCCCTGGGGCAATTGGGGGGGAGGGGGCAAAACTCTGTCTAACATTTTATATAGACTATTCAAAAATGACAAAACATTAAACTAATATATACATAGCATAACATTAATTATTTTTGTTTCGATTTGGATAACGCTAGCAGTAATGTTCTTTTACGTCTTTTTATGGGGCTAGTTTGAAAACAATTTTGTTTTTATAAAACAGCGCTGTGCCGTTAAAACAAACTGAATTTGCATGGCGGCTATCACACTATATGATGGAAACTATTGAGATCACAATGGTGATGGCATTTGAACTGTGCAAAATTCTCGTATTTTGTCCGAACAAACAAAACCAACACGATTTTTACCGGACTCACCCCAATAAAGGTAATTAAAAGGTGCCAGTTTGTTAACGTTTTCTTTTGTAAACCACTAAATAACTTATTTGGCGTCAGTTTGCCAAATTGTGCTGTCGATATTTGGTGTCCGAAGTCCCCCCAAAGGTGACGTGACAGCCCTCTGGGAGAATGAAGTTGAGCAAATCTTCGCTACCTATCAGTTCTTGTGGCCAGGATGCAACTTAAGAGCCAAAGGTGATCAATATTTTTAAATTTTGATGTTGATAACGATGTCCATATATAAGAAAGGTACATAAAAATTGTTAAAGCTAATCAACAGAGTTGCGTTTTCCCCCAAAATTTCAATCGTAAATACAAAGATCGTGACACCACATTTGCTAGAAAAAGTACTTGAATAAAAACCGAAAAAAATTTGAACTTCTTTTGGGGATGTTACGAGGATGTTTTTCGGCCGGCCAAATGGGATCAATTTAGGACTCCCCATGGAACGTTTAGGGGACTTTATAAAAGATGTTTAGGGGACGTTCCTGGTACATTAGGTGTTTATTGGGTATGTATACTCTATTTTTTAAATCCTTAGAGTCAATTTTTTCTTGAGAATAAGTTATTTCACTACACTAACTTATCATTAAAATAACTTGTTAAATAACTGATTCAAGAAAAAACTAACCCTAAGGATTTTGATTTAAATTTTTTTAACAATATTTAAATGAAACTTTTTTAAACAACATGTCCGCCGTGTGCACTTGGTAATTTCTAAAATAGACATTAATTTTAAATATAATATGTCTAAACTCTGTTTAAAGAAGTCAATTACGATATTTATAGGGTGTTTTCTGTAATAAAACACGTGGAATAAACCCGTTACACACAAAAATCGTATAGAATTTGTCGTAATGAATTTGTCATATTGAACTTGTCGCATTGAATTTGTCGTATGAATTTGTCGTATTGAACTTGTCGCATTGAATTTGTCGTATGAATTTGTCGTATTGAACTTGTCGTATTGAATTTGTTGTAATGAATTTGTCATATTGAATTTGTCATATTGAATTTGTTGTATTGAATTTGTTGTATTGAATTTGTCATATTGAATTTGTCATATTGAATTTGTTGTATTGAATTTGTTGTATTGAATTTGTCGTATTTAAAAAAATCGTAGTAATGAAATAATCGTATGCCAACTTAAAAAGCTGTAATTGAGTAGTTGGATTAAATATACGACTAATTAAAAATGCCAGTATTTCAATACGACAGTTTACTCTGAACTAGAAAGACCTGTGTAGATCTCTGACGTTGATAAAAATGTCACTCGAGCTTTAGTATTAATAAAATGCGAAAAATGTATGTGCAATACTAATTAAGATCACCAAATTGCCTTTTTGACCTGGACAGTTTAACTTTTCGATGATTTTTTAAACCAAAAAACGCCTACACTCTTCATAAGGCGTGGCTACTTCAGTCTCATTTTAGGCACATACGTGTTAGCTAACAGAGGTTTTAAATTTTGGAAAGTGCTTTCAAACTCTTCCCATTATGTTTAGAAGAACAAACCAGGCAAAAGTATCAATGAAGCTTGAACACTTATTAATCAAAACTATATCAACTTTTCCCACGATAATGTTGAAAAGGTTTAATCATCGCACGTGTATAAATGTACATAGACTTGCACGCGGTTAATACTGCAGAGGTTACACAAATAGTGACGGATTTCAAATATACTATAAAAAAACACAAGTGTCAAATTGTCTGTAGACTACCTCATCCTCCTGAGGAATATTAAATACAGAAAAATTCATTAATTAATCTCCATCTGAGAATTTCGTTCAAAGAATGCAAACCTTCCAGGAATTACCAAATTCTTCCTCTTCTTAAACAGAATAAGAAAGAAAAATCAATAAATTTCTAACAGAATATAGGCTTACCTAACACACACATAGCTAATGTAGTATTTCTGAATTTATAATTAAACATTTTAAAACCGAGAAAACGTCATCTACTTTTCTTATACAACAATTTGCAAAATAAAAAAGAACAATTTTGATTGCATGCTGAATTAGTTATTTGTTACTAAATTTATAAATACTAAAAAAAAAAACAGTTTACTATTAAAATAGGCATTTACAATATCTACCATTCTTTTATGTAGTGGTTATATCAATAGCCATTCCAATGATCAACCTTTAGCGCCGCTGAATTTGTTTGTACATAACTGATTGCTGTATCCTAGACCCGTAAAACAAGTCCATTAATTGGTTTACTTAAATCAATCTATGCTATGCTATCTTTACATCAAAACCAATGAACTCTTATGTGTTAAAAGGTAAAGTTTACCATTTGAAAATATCAATTTTTAATTACCATCTGTTGAATAAACAGGCCGTACCAGCTGTAGGTAGCTCCATTTAAGTGCAATGATTTATGAGGTAGTTGTAATGTTTTTATTTTTTGAAGGGCATGCAAATTGTATTCTGATTGAACCTGCAATGAAAAATGACGCTGTCTGAATAAGAATTTGGTGTGAAACACAAGATGAAGCAGTTGATCACAGAAATTGAGATGGACAACCGGCTACTTTCGACAAAATCGTAGAGGAAAATCGTAAAGAAATATTCGTATAAATGAAAGTTTTTATTTAATGACACAATATTATTGGTAAAGAGTCGCCTATAAAACGTTGTATAGAATTGTTTTTTGAAAATAGAACTTCACTTAAAACAAGTTTGAAATTAAGAATAAAATTAAAAAGAAAAACTACTAGATCTTAATATTAGGATGACAACAGTGCCCATTGGTCCATGACGTCTCTAGAATGGAGTGACAATTGGTCCATGACGTCTCTAGAATGGAGTGACAATTGGTCCATTACGTCTCTAGAATGGAGTGACAATTGGTCCATGACGTCTCTAGAATGGAGTGACAATTGGTCCATGACGTCTCTAGAATGGAGTGACAATTGCTACATGACGTCTCTAGAATGGAGTGACAATTGCTACATGAAGTCTCTAGAATG
>JAUYWI010067531.1:0-26317 GCA_034780595.1 Parotoplana pacifica
GGATTTCCCGGAGGTCTGCCACCTCCACCATTTGGTGGACCCGGCGGCCACTCGTCTTCATTCCTGCACAAATTTGCGTCCGGAGGCGCTCCAAGCGGGTTCGGTCCTCCGCCGTTGCTTCCTCCCGATATTTTTGGTCCTCCTGGATCTGGTAGATGCATGGAACCACCGGAGGATCCTGATGTAAAAGATGAGCCAAAGGTCGATCTGATTGAAAAAGATTTATGGCAACAGTTTCACGGTTTCCAGTCAGAAATGGTCATTACAAAGAGTGGCAGGTTAGTTTTGTAATTTTCACAATTTAGGCAATTTACTTTACTTACTTCAATTCATTGATTTCTAAAATTGGAATGGTTATTGATATTTTCAAAAATAAGTAGATAGGTACATTGCGAATTTTGATGCTTTTTTTTCTTTCGATAAAATATCTTAAGCTTTTTGAAATTTTAACTTAAAATAATACCGTTTTGTTTATACAAAAATCTTTTCCTGTTGTTTTATGCTGCTGTACATTATTCCATCACATTTCCCGCCTCTCTCGTGAGCCTTGACTCAAGTGGGCAGCAGCTTTAACGCCAGCCATGCGGTTGAAACGGAGACAATCTATCTATTAGTTTTGTAAAAAAAGTATAATGTGTACAAATTCTTTCTATGATTGCAAAAAAGCAAAATTGTTGTATAAAATTGAGAAAAATTAACAATCTCCACGATGTTGAATCGACTATCTGCGTGTTGGTTGCCGCGCTTTTCTTGTTTAATTCTCACAAATTGTGTGTAATTGATCCCCAAGCAGTACACATTGCTTGTAGGGCGCTGCCTGGCTTCATTCAACGGATTAGGTTAGCCATCTTGTAAAAAGTTCATACAATTTCTTTGTCATTTTCCACATCCCTTACTTTCTTCATTGTAACTTAATGGCTACTTGGGAGCAATTTTAATTGTTTTGTGGTTTGCCTTTCGTGACTGGTTCGAGCATCGTTTTGACAGTGATTATTTTTTTTTGTAAAAGGGAATGGGTACGCATACATTTTGCAATTGAAAAACAAAAACAAATCTATTTATTCTTATCCTACTTCTTATGTTGGATTTTCTTAATTTTAAAACAATATACACGGTGTATATTTATTTAATTAAATAAACTGGTCCCATAGTAAACCTAATTTACTTTCAGTTTTTCTTAACCATGAATGTTTAAAAGGTCAACTAATGTACCTATTTAATTCATTATTAAAATAGAAATAAACGTAAATAGTTAACCTTTTACTATTAGATAAGAATATTAGGTTTTTAAACGGTTATTACGAGAGAAAAAAGATCAAAAGATATCGCAATATTTGCCAAATACTATTTTTACAAAACATAGATAAATATTAGCTTTCACGTCAGGCGATATACCTACCCACTAGGTAAGATAGGTTTGTAAGAATAGGTTGTTAACTACATAATTAGAATTGTTTAATGTCAAAATTTACCTCTTCTCTTGTGTTCGTTTTGCTGTCCTTTTAATTTACTTAATGTCATCTTGCTGATCTGACTCCAGCGTGTAGTTCTTGTGTGACTGTTGAGGTCTTCCCGTCAGGACTAAAAGGTGCTGAACGTCTTGAAGTCAGCGCCGTTGTCGAGTTTGTTTATTTGTTTGTTTGTTTGTTTATCAGTAAAGTGACAGATTGTAGCAAATATTGACAATTGCTTTTTTGGTTGAGTCTTTCACTTTAGAGCTAGATGCGACTCTGAAGGACTTGTGGACTTGAAGCCATGGGTGTCGTCTCTACATACCAGCTATAATATCGAAGTAGAAAATGATACGAAAATGGAAAGAAATCTTTGCCAAGTGTTTGTACATTGAGGTGGAAGCGTACAACCTTATTATATCCAAATATATTGAAATCAAATATAAACACACGTAGGGTATACCCCCACAACGATATAAGGTTAAAACAACTTTTAAAATGGTATATTTAATAATTTTAGGAGCGGAACAAATTAATACGCAATGAATTCAAATCAATTTTTATTTTTTTTAATATTGTTACAACATACATATATACATACAGGGTGAATTTTAAGTAACGCCCGATTTTTAATAATTTTTAGTTTAAAATTGGGCGCTATTTAAAATTCACCCTGTATATATAACTTTAAACTTAAGTTTTAGTTACAATCCCAGAAGGCGGGTTGGACGCTGGCCTATTCAATTAGGATATACATATTTTATTAACTACTAAAAGTAGTGAATAGCACTAAATGAAATATCGATTAGTAAAGGACACCTAATTTTAATTGGTTAATCCATAATATGTTTAGATTACATACTAAAATATAGCCGTGCATTATACTAAAACAATTTATAACTTTTAAAAATGTTATATTTTTATTATACAAAATCGTGTACCTAATGTTAAAAACCTATAGATTTATTTTCTCACGTAGCGGAAGTTTCCTTTATACACTTGACTATAATTTAATTTCAATAAAAAAGCAGGCACTTCATAATGATAATTTGCGTGCAAGAAGTTGGAAGTGATTGTGAACCTTACTGATGAACAACGGCTGACAAAACAACAAGTCAGATTTCTCTGTAGAGCTATTATGTAAAAGTTTCTGTTGCTGCAAACTGTGATGATGGCTGGATATCAATCTCCATCCTAGCCAAACGTGTGCCAAAATGACCGCCCATCCCGGATTTTCAGTTGGTTAGGTCCAGTTGCAATTGTCATCCTGATCCTATTGGAGTTGTGCGATTTTCAACAACCTCAAGTGTTCTGCTTTCTTATCACTACATGGCTAATTAACATCTGAACAGCTGCAGCTTTTGTCAAAAGTTAATATCTTTTTGTTCTTGATGTTAGCGGACGCCGTGATAAATTTTCTTCTCCTAAAAGTTAATTTCTGATGCAAAATCTTTTGTCTTTTTTCTCTTACACCTGATATGATATCCTTCCTGAATTTGGGTACATCAGTACCCATATGCTATCAAAAATGGAATCTTTCAATAAATTTTGTAAACAACTTTTAAGCAATACATGATATGCGAGATAAAAATGATAGGTCCTATAAAAATCTGATTATCTAATTCAAAGATACATTTATGTTTTTATAATATGCACGTGTTTATTTAGTACATCTAATTAAAATTTAATATATTTCTGCCGTCTTCAACATTTTCAAGGAAGCAAAATTAGTTTATAACATAGCAGTAAGAAATTCCTTAAGAACATTAAAATGCAAAAGAAACTCGTAATTCTTGAAACTACAAATAGGCAGATATGAAAATATGATAATTTGATATTATCATCAATTATTCACCAAGTGTAACCAGAATAAGCAATAAATAGACTTCTATGCGGTAATTTGTAACATTAAAATAACTATTTACTAATATTATTAAAACGGAAATGGCCCTCTGAGTAGTAAGTTTTAGCGCGCGTCCATTTCAATTCCCTGATATGGGGCTTCGATCAGCGCTTCAATAATATTAAAGATTTCTTCATTTATCTAGTCCTTGAGACAATAAGGAACATCTGTTTTTAGACCAGTCAGTCGTCCTTGTTTTATCAGACAATGTGATCTTTTTGATTTATATTACTTTATTATGCCAATACACTGCTGATGTAATAAAAACGACTTACTGATACCTCAGTTTTTAAAAGAAGAAAAAAACTAACAATATTGTTGTAAATTGATGTAACTCTTAATCCGACTATAGTGACACAAAATGTCAGCCTAATCACGGCTATAATCATTTCAAGCAATGGACAGTCTCACACCAAAATGCACTGAACCATGTTGTCGCCATTTTTTAAAACGGTGCGCCGCCTTCAAAACAAACACCAAACATACTAAACAATAAACTCATAAAAATGGTAATTGGGTAATGTGATATTGTTTTTGACCTTAACATCGTTGGGCGACGTGTGTTCCGTTATGTGGGAAGAATAATCTTTGATCTCCATTTCCACTTTTTGGATACACGTAGTACGCATCAGCAAGGTGCAAATAAAATTTCATAAATTTCACGATGTTACTCAGTTGCACTACTAATCTACATTTCATAACACCGGAAGAATAGCTGAATTAAATCCGATAATTTGAACACTTCACTCTGCGACTTAGAATGTTCCCTCTCACTATATTCCTTTATCCATGCAATCTGTATTTGGAGTTGTTGTTTTTTATTAAAAAAGAACAATAATGCTTAATTATATTAATATGAAATAAGGTATTCATGCATTCATCAATTAATATTAAAGATTAGTTTATTGTAAAAAATGTCTGATACCTTTCCTTTCCTTAGGTATCGCCGTCAGTGAATTTCAGGCTGAATTCTCGGTATCAAAAACTGTTTGTGTAACACCAATACTTAGCTGTCAAAGTTGTCGCCAAACACTACAAGATTGTTGATCAGGCCTGGCGCGCCTCAGTCAATTTCAAACTAATGAATTTCAGAAGTGATTTTTATGATTTCATTAATAGGAGGAATAATAAACGTGGTAATCTGACGACTGAAGACCTTGTTTTTCGTTGTATGGGTCGGAATCTCCAATGTTTTTATGTTAATTTTTTTGTGAGAAAATACAGTCGCAGATTTTATCATAATAATAAGTGTAATAAGCAATGTCTGAATAATAATTTATTGTATAAATAATGAGCAGCCCTCGCCATGAGGTTAAATATCAAGTTCCTGATAGGCATCTTATCGATTTCATTTGGGTAGAGGTCTTTTTAAATGTTCGCTTATTGCCTACTTTTTTTTTACTTTAAAAAGCCGTGTATAATGCATATTTTTAGACGATAAATTAGAAAGTTAGAAGATTGTAATAAAGTTATAAAGTTTCCCCAAACCTTCGATGTGTGATATCATAAAACAAAATTCCGAAGATGATTCCATACATTGTCAGCAGCAGCGATCAGATAAAATGCCAAGCTTCTCTGTTTGAAATGCAAGGCAGGTGTCACGATGTTGCTCATTTGAAATAATATCTCTCTAATCATCGCAAGACCATTAGCAATAATTTGAATCTACATTTAATTGCTCTTTTACTTTCAGAGAGAAAAATAAAGAGAGGAGGCCTGGCCAACACTATTTTAGCTTGTCTATCCTGATATCTCATGTTTTTTCATTTAGGTACATCCTATAGGTATGGGATGGATGCAAACTTTTGGTCACTAAACTAAATTTATTAGTACCTATTGGGTCCCCAAAATTTATAGCTCTAAAAATAATTAATAAGATGAAAAATTTAGATGTACCTAAGTAGCTTCTTGAGATGGTCACCTAACAAAATGAAATTAAAAATAGTAGGTAGATATATTAGGAAAATCATTTTCTTTTTAAACAAATCTTATCCTTCTAGCTATACCTAAGTATTTATTTAACTGAAAGAGGTTCTAATTTACTAACTTAAAATAGTGATTATATGTATATAATACAAAAAACAGCAATGTAAAATAAGTTTAATTATGTACCTACCTACGTAAAATGTTAATATGTAAATTTAAATCTTTTCGTGTCATCCAATTTTTACCGCCAGAGGTCGAAAAAGATATTTGTTGCGAAAGCGTTTGCGACTTTTTACACACAAAACTAAATGTTGCGTTAAATTTTTTAGAAATAAATATATATTGTCAATCCTGAGCGTCTTATTGTTTCTAAGGTTAAATTTTTTTAAACATGAGAAATATGATAAATAATGGCTTTCTTCCTTTCATTCTGCAGCCAAAGTCTGCTGAAGTTTTTAACAGTGACGTTTAGATTTAAGATTAAGTTTCAACATGTTATTGTGTGTAATGAAGCAGTACCCAACATTTATCTGTAGCATATTCAATATACGTGTCCAGTTACCTATTATGTTGTTGTATGATTTTGAAACGAATGCATTTTGTATTCATTGAGAGAAACATGTGCTATGATGCAGCTCGTGCAACATTTGAAACATTTTATGTGCATTCTGTCTCTAACATATGTACATGCAAAATTTTGTATTTTTATTGAGATGAAGTGGGGAAATTCGAGTTAATTCCGCTAGAAGATACACGATCTCACTTTGCAAAAGAAAACAGTCTCATGGTAACTCGATTAAAAAACTAGCTTGAACATTTTAGGTTTTTGATGCTACCTACTTTTATTTCTTGACTCTCTTGCCAGTTTTTTACCGCAAAAATTTATTATTATATTTTGTTTGTTTTTGTCATTGTTTCTTATTCTCAAAATAAAACAACTGAAATAAATTTAATTAAATGATTTATGTTATATTTGAACAGATTTGTAATTTTCTAAAAACAAGGTTCTAAAATATTATTAGCTAAAACACATTTTCAAAAATCTTTGAAATCATCTATAAATCAATATTTAATACTTCTCTGGAAATATCCTTTCATGGTTTGCGTTTTTAAGTGCGCGGTTGTACCAGACCAAATTTGATGTAGATCACATTAAATTTATTATGACATCATAGGGTCCTTAGCTCAGCCTTTTAATCGATGGAAAAGATTTTAATTTTTGTTGATGATTCTATGCAAGTTCTACACAAATGTGTAGGTACCTATGGTACCAAATTTTAGCTCAATTGTTATACAAACCTGAGTGAAATTGCGAACTTTTTTTATTGCTTTGATAATCACTACTAGAAGTAGTAAACAAATACTTAAATTAAATATTATAAAATTATGTTGCAAATGATATAATAACCAATGAAATTTAACTCAGGAAATGACAAAATAATGTCTAAAAGGGTTTATTTTTAATATTTCTACAATATATTGACAATTTTCGTTTGCTCGGGTTTTGGCTCCATAACGTTGACGGTTGGCTCTAAATTTGGAAAATATACAAATAAATATGATCATAATAAACCTAGAAGTTTAAATTCCAAATTAATAAGTGAATTACTTTTCTATCCCATTAATTTATATTACATAATTCAAGCAACAATTTTGCAGAAGAAAGGCGCCAAACTGTAATTATGATATTGAACATTACTTAACCATTAAATTTCATGTTCTGTAGACTTCGCCGACACACATATTTAAGTGATAAAATAGGAATCCATTTCAATAATAATAATTATATAAGCATAGTGAGAATATAAGGTATCAAGTATAGTTCAGAATATTCAAAAGTCGAAAATCATGGCAGTCTCTTTATCATTTGGTATATCGAAACCTATATTATAGGTTTTCCATTGAATTCAATTGAGGAATTCTTTAATTTCTGCCTATAACACGGCGACATATAATTGTCCGGAAGTGAAAACTTAGGGTGTTTGAAGCGACATAAACGACTTGTCACCCAGATCTGGGGCAAATAATGGCGCTGGTCTTCATTATCCAGAATTCCTGCTGCCGCCAACACAATAGACAACGTACATGTCGATAAATCCCAAAGGAATCGTGATGATAATGCGTATTACAAGTCCATTTTCAGTTCATTGATACGCATTAACACGAATCACAATCTGTTTAAATAATGTAATTTCTGTTTCATTGTTATTGGAATCGGCTGGCCGACAGAATTTGTGCAATTTTCTCATAAAGATGTCACCATCAATGTCATTGAAAAATCGAAATCTAAAATTGTTCTGCTTCGTTTTTAGGAATAGTCATTCATATTATATTATGTGTAGGGATAGTTAGGGTCTATTTAAGTATTATTATAACGGTTTCTAATGTAGATATCGTGTTCAATTATAATATATTTATATGGTAGTATAGAAAATGATAAAGTCATAAAACAGTGATAACACCAGTCTTTGATTAATTTTCCGAAAATAATTTTTTAGAAAGATAACAGATAACATGTCGACACATTTTTTATCTTGTTCGTGACAATGCTTCTAATATACCTACTGTAGAACTCATAGAATTTTCACGCTTATTCAATACAATAATGTACACATGTAGACATCTCTAACATTATTTAATAAGCCATGAAATGGTAGAATTCGGTACAAAGATGAGCAGCAAAATATATTGCGTCGGTTTGTTTTGTGTTTCAACAAAAAAAGAGTGAGACTATCTAAATAACGATGAAATAACACATCTCTCTATTAGAAAGAAATAATATTATAATATTAAATAGTTAGCTATAAAAACTTTACTTTTTTAATATATTTCTAAAACCAATGATAAATGTGTCATCAGTCAATTAATTCATTCTCAAATAGCTCATAGCAGATATGGAAATTCGGACATTGTAGGTTTTAAAAACAAGAATGATATTAGGTAGGTAACTTGTTGCAAAATTTTTATTAAAACCAAAAGAATATTAATTCATTAAAAAGTGTAAAAAATGCAAGTACACAAAAGAATTAATGAACACGGAAGCGTTGAATTTATTTATGCATTTTTATCTAGACATTTTCACACCTTTTAAGTTAGAAATTAGAATAATAATCATCAATTAATAAAATCGATAATCGTCATTACAGGCGAATGTTTCCACCCTACAAAGTCAAGGTGTCGGGACTGGACAAGCGTGCCAAGTACATCATGCTTCTGGACATCGTGTCAGTGGACGACTGTCGCTACAAATTCCACAACAGCCAGTGGATGGTCGCAGGGAAGGCCGACCCGGAGATGCCCAAACGGATGTACATCCATCCCGATTCTCCAGCGACCGGCGAGCAATGGATGCAGAAAATCATCTCCTTTCATAAACTCAAACTGACAAACAACATTTCGGATAAACATGGATTTGTAAGTATTCTAATGAAATTTGTTATCTTTTTATTTTGAAAATTTTAGCCAAAGATAAACCGTTTCATTCACGATTTTGAAGTTCTCAAAACCGTTCTAATTTTTCTAAGACTTTTCGTTGTTGGTAGAGTTCCCTCTTATTTTTATCATTATTTTGACACTTTATCTTGATACTGAATAAATTTGATTCTCAGAACTTTTTTACATGAAAATGGTTTTCTTCTTGAAAAGGCTTTTTCAGGCTGGTTTTCTCAGCATGAGAATAGTCCCAAGAAAGTAGTTTTTATGCTTAATTTTTACATGAAAGTAGTTTTCAGAACATGATGTTTTTCAATTCATGTTTTCGTGTTCTGCTAAATGGAGTTTATGAAAAGTTTTATCATTTCACTCCTAAAAGCGATAGTAATGACTGACTCGATCAGCTGATGATTGAGTTGTAATACCTACACCTAATATTAAAAGTTTTTTTTTCTACACATTATTTAGACCTATATTTACAATAATCCTAAATAATAAATTACATCAGAGACACATCGTGTGATAACTATCGCACCCATTTTTCTTGCGCATCAACATAAAATATTGCTATTGAATTTTGACAACTATCATCTCAGTGTCTACTCTCCTCATTGCACATTGCGTTTTTTTACATAAGATGTCTGTTAGGTAATGCCGTTGTTGATTTAAATATCATATTTTTTAAAATATTATGTACTATGTAGAATGATTATCTATCCTTGTGAAATTGCAATTCTTCAGAGCATTAAATAGATACAATGTAATTCAAATAGAGATGCATTAGAAAACCATCCTGAAACAATAAGCATGCCATACCAACCATCGACGCCTTTTTACAGTCAACACAAAAAGTGCGTCAAATTATTTTTGTATAAACCTTCTGGGGGTTAAATAGAGCTTTTGTTTATGATCCGAAGACACCTTTGTCGTCCTAATTTATTAGCTGTTTATAAAACTGATACATTATAACAGGTTCAATGTATACTTTAGAAAATGATGACAATCATTGCCTAATAGAGGTATTAATGAAAATATTATATTATTATTTTATAAAAAAAAAAGAACAAACAGACACATGGATACAATAACTTATTCATTACAAATTGGCGCCAACCTTGCTTCAATTTACATTGGACTTCAGTGATGTACGTTACTTAAATATTTGTAACACTTAAATAACGAAATTGTTGCGCTTAGCATAAAGTACGTCGTACACCAAACGTGCATGCCTATGTATGCAAAAAAAATTATCTGCCTGAAATCTAGAACAAAAGTCAGCGCCTTCATTTTGTGTGTAATAATAGGGTAAAGTGATACCTGTGTTCATGTCGTACAATAGAGAAAAGAATGAATACAATTACTAAACTGTTAAAGATGATACACCAAGATAAAATACGTCAATGGTCTAAAATTAAAAATTACGGTTAACTTAAATCGTTTATATGTTTTCTATTAAATATTAAAATATGTATTAGGCTTTTTGGAATAATATTTGAGGCTAATTTAAAAGGCGTTTAATAATAATCACATAGTTAAAATGTGATACAGTTAACATTTCTAAATATGATCTGGTATCCCATTGTTTAAAATATTATGTTATTAAACTGTTTAGCAAATATATATATTATTCAGCGTAAATTGTAGGTAGGATATAACTAAATGTTAAATTAATAATGAATAATCATGTTACAAAAACTATAATATTTTTAAAAAGCTAAAAGTTCTTGCACTTATGTTCTTTATTATTTATCATGTTACTTAAGTTGGCGGTTTGCTAAACATCTAATGATTGTAATGGAAATCATTTTACAATGAAAACAATTGAATGATCAATGCTTTAAAATTGTAAACAAGGAGATGTTAAATTACAGACAGCTTTCTTCTTATATCCGATAGAAGTAAGGATTGATAAGTTGCGCTTCTTACTCTAAAGAAACCGATTGCCATTCATCTATTTCCTATTTCTAAACACAATTTTGCAAAAAAGATTTAATACTTGATTGTGTAAACTACACAAGTGCAGCGTCGTACTATTTCAGTCAGTTTATTTGTTAAATTGCATCCTAAATAATACATAGGTAATAATAATAAGGTCTTGTTGATGAAATCTTTTAAGTCATTGACAATAAAATACCGATTAGTGGCTTGATAATTATATTATATTGAAGTTTGACACAAAAAACAACAACATTTTCTTCTTCTTGTCGCCAAGTTGTCGCTTTTTGCCTCTCTATGGCCCAAACAATGTAATCTAATAATGCAGACTAGGTGCATTATTGACGGGAACTTGTTTTCAACCAAGGTCCTTCGTCAGTTATGTATGATCTTTTACAGGTAAAGCTTCGGATTGAGATAGAGTTAGTGCCACTTCCGTTGTCAGAAATCTACCTTTTGCCTCTTTCCCTTCTGCGCAAAAAATGAATCCAACTAAGTAACAACAATTAAATTATTATTGTTAATAAAAAATAATATTTTGAGGTAATTTAATTCAAAACCTTATATAGATAGAGGCCATAGTTGGTGCCAGGTACATTAAGGATTAATTTGAAAAAAAGAAAATAATTGCAATAAGTTCTGAGTCAAACAATCAAATAAATCCTCATACATTTGAAGAGCTAAATATTTTTCATAATTTATTACCCTCTAAAGAGCTGCTTATTTTGCAAACTTTTTAAAATAATGGAGTGTTAGACATCATAAGAGCGAATTATTTTTATTTTCACAAGAGCGAATTTAACCAAAAAAGCCAATTAATGATTTATTTTAAAGAAAATAGAAATCGTTTATCTAGAAGTTTCTATGGACAAGAACCCTTTTGTCTATTCACCTTTATGATATAGTCCGCATCAGAAATCTTTAAAAAAACTATAAAAAACTTTTTTTAATCCCGTTTGTTTTAGGTGCATACACGTACCTGTCATATTCATATTTACAGAATAGATTGTAAAGTAAATCCTCTATTAAATCTTTTGTTAAATAAATATAATAATATCATCTTCTTTTCAAAGCACGCAATACCTCTCTTTTCAGTAATTAGTGTAAGAAAGTTGATAAAAATATCCTAGAAACAAATCACAAACCCCATTTTGACATACCACCCACTGCGTTACATTGCTTGACAAAAGAAAGTTGGAGCTTTTGATTAATTTTGCTCACATTGGGTGTTTGCCGTGCAGGTTATAAACCGCCACCTATCTATTTGTAACCAAGGTTTTGAGCAGATCTAGTGTAGCTTGAAATCTGTTCCAAGAGAAAGTTTTCAGGTCTTTCATAGCTAACGTCTTCGTCTGATCTTTTAGTGGGTGTTGATTATGATACCTTAAATCGCTTGCGTGACACTTTGTATAGATTTACAACTGTAAAATGTTTATCATTCATATGCTATGTTCGATTTAATGATTTGCGGCATTATTTATTTTTAAGAAACAAAAGGAAAATTTTCAACATAATGCAAACGAAATGTTATGTCAACTTACATAATCGTTATTGCAGTGTTATTAGACGAAATCTAAAATTAAAGAAGTCTTCGCCGTGGCTGAGTTTGATGGTTTGAAACCGAACCCTATAATTATTATGGTACATTTAATTATCATGTAAGAGCAGATTGAATTGGTACCGATAGTATTATGTACTTAAGCATTTAATGATAGCTTAATTATCAACAACTAAGGTTTTAAAATATTAAGTATGCTGCTATCTTTAAGGCTCATTGAGCATTTGAAAGAAAGTGAATATTGCGTGGTAAAGGACATGTGAGGTATCAATTGGCAAACTTTTAGGCAATTCACTTTTAAATCCAAATTACATTTTTTTAAATAACAATTAAAACAAACCAGTAATGAGTTACTGAAAAGTAGAGCGTGAAATTGTTTGATATAGATACAGCATGCTGAAATTTAAAAGCTAAAATTTTATCTATTATTGTGGTGAAACAGAAATTGAAAAGTTTCAATAGCAGGTAACTGTCGTCGAAATTGGCTGTCTCCAGATAACAGGAGAAAAAAAACTGGCGGAAGCAAACCATATATATTCTTTCTTTTCTCCTTGATTGTGCACTGTTGTTATTGTTAGTAACTTCTTCATTGTGTTTTAAAACGTCTTCATTTGCGTGGCACTACAAGTGGCTTTCTTTTCCAAGAACAATATTGACATAAATATCATGTTT
This sequence comes from Parotoplana pacifica, assembly GCA_034780595.1. Classification (NCBI taxonomy): domain Eukaryota; kingdom Metazoa; phylum Platyhelminthes; order Proseriata; family Otoplanidae; genus Parotoplana; species Parotoplana pacifica. The sequence goes on from JAUYWI010067531.1 coordinate 12,878, forward strand.
TGGCATCGCCTTATGACTTGATTTTGATACATTGCTTGTCGATATTATATGCCGAACAATATCTTTATCCTGTCACATTTGAAAACTGCAAAATCATCACGACATTTTTGTATAATACCTATAGAGAGAAATTGTTCGAAATAATGAAAGTTTGATTTTCTTAAACCTAAACTGGCTCCCCGAATACTACATATGTTCGGTGTGAGGTTGGTCGTGAAATATATCAAGAATAAAGGCGCTTTTGAAAAGTCGAAAGTGGCATCGATCACCGGTCCCCCCACACGCGAAGTTTACATTAAGACGATTTCTGTGGCGGAAAACCAGCAGAGCCAGCCAGCGACATCTACGACGGCGGTGGATTTGGTTTAGGCGGTACTCCTGCCAAACACAATCATTCCCGTATGTTTGCAGCGAGGAAGGCGTAGCAAAGATGTCGGAGTAATCAGGATGTCCAAAATTTTGCATAAATAAATAAAAGAACGCAAACCCAACCAATTCTCCCAATAAATTATTTGTTTAGTTATTTTCCATGTTGAACATATAGGAGATTTTTAAGTGTACAAAATTAAAAGTTTTATTACTTGACGAGAGAATATAATAAACTTTCAACTTATTTGCTTGGAAAATAATATGAATAGATGAAAAAAACTAAAGAATTCCTATTTGCAAAATTTCCACTGTCAATATTATAATTTATCTAAAAAGTCCCAGGATATAATTAGGTATCTCTTTTTTTTTTAAAACTCAACTTTTAAATCGTTCACTATTACAACAAAATTCTATTACGTTCACAATAATTACATAGGTTCAAACATACATATTCCTGATATACAAACAACACCTATTTCTGCTGAAATTCTTAATCACAGGCTTTGTTCGTCCTCAGATTAACAATTTGCACAACCGCAGGTGTCAAAGGATTTGAGAAAAAATTGCAGGAAATGTGGACCCTTTGACATGGCACCTCTATATCTAACAACTTGAATAAAGTGTTCCAGGAGAATAAAATTGTTCACTTTGACTTTCTCTTTGAACATCATGTAAACTTGGCAAAGGTATTTTATGTACCTACAATCATACATATAGGCCATTCTTTTCTTTTTTTCCTTGCCAATATCTCCGTGGGTGTACACATACAGTCTAATGAGGCCTTGTGAATTCGATGAGCAAAATTAGATTGTTAGATTGTCCGAATTATCAATAGAAATTAATCAATGTGAGAAAACTTCACTTTGAAATAATTTTAATCCCAATTTGCTGGTTTATTTCATACAATACCTACCTAAGTATCGCGTAGGTACGGTACTGATAGGTTCTCTTACATTTAACTATAAAGACATTTCGAATAAAGTTATTTTCTTAAGACATGCGTTTTTGTCAGCTTTGTTACATATATTTTAACCTAATTCCTACGCGCAGTATGTGAGAAAAATGTTAAGAAATAGTCTCAGAACTTTTGTTTCTCTATAATCAGGAAACTTTATAGTTTCTAGTTTTTTCTTGATTAAATTTAACGAATAGGAAACAAAAAATGACAATCAGATCTAAGTTTTCCTTCAATTGCAATGCATAAAACTATAATAGCATTTTATTTACTTGTTATGTGCTGTTCACAATTTTCTGGTCAGACAGAATTAAATTTTACTAAGGTCAGGTGAAGTAAAAGTATTAATTTTATGCCAAAAAACAATCCCCTAGTATGTATTACATTAATCTTTCCATTAAATAAAAATCAGTCAAACTTTAAAACTAATCAAAAAATTAATAAAACTTAGCAATTTATGCTAGCGAAAACTAACTGTTATGTTTTTCCTGCCCCCCTCTCCAAAGCAGACCATACTCAACTCGATGCACAAGTACCAACCGCGCTTTCATCTGGTGAGAGCCAATGACCTGATGCGGCTTCCATACAGCACCTTCCGCTCCTACGTATTCCAGGAAACCCAGTTTATTGCTGTCACAGCCTACCAAAATGAAAAGGTGAGTAAATATAGTTAATTTCGTTACTTCTACTATTATTTTATTCAATTTCACGACTAAAAAATATTTTATTTAATGTAATAACATCTGTATCTAATGAATACTTTTTATTTATACAAATATCATTGTTTCAGATTACACAACTGAAAATTGACCATAATCCATTTGCAAAAGGATTTCGTGATACTGGAGGTGGAAGAACAAATAAAAAGTAAGTCTAATGATGGCTAAATAGAGGTTTGTAAGGACATATAGTGGTGCATGAATTTTGGATAAGAGAATATTCCACACACCCTAATATATGGGTATGCACTGATGTTAGATGGGTCCAAAAATAACGCATTTGGCAAAAAGACTTCCGAATTTTCTGGTTAATCTACAATTAAAATGGATCATGCTACTATAAAACTTTCTACAATAGAGTTTTACAAGAAGCAGCCATTTTAATTCGTTATGAAATCCATAGCACTTTTCACATTTAAATTAGTAACAGTGACACTTTTTAATCATTAAATACTGTCCTTGTGCATCTAGAACATCTTTAGCTTTCATAATCTGTCCTTAGTATAATGCAAAGCAAATATATTTTTTGAAAGATTTGACAGAAAACGAAGTATAACATCACTGATGAAATCTTGTATTAGTTTTATTTGCAGATTACAAATATCAATTTTATTAAGTAACAATAGGCATGCATTAAACAGTTTTATGTAAAGTTGTTTTCCCTTCCCTTCCAGGCGATCATCTGGTCAGTGTTCGGATACCACGGGCAGCCCCAATTATTCCTCTGCTATGGACCATCTTTCTCGCTCATCCAGCAACCATCACCACCATCAACAAAACAAAATGGACCACTCCGATGCTGAAGAAGAAGAAGAGGAAGAAATCAATATCGATGATGATCATCATCTACGTAATTCAAACGGAATTGACATCTTAAGTCTTTCCAAAACATTTCCACATCATTCGCACCATGCTTTGGAGAACTTCTTGTCTCCAGGTGGGCCAGTGGCCTCCCCGCCGCCGCCATCATCTTTCTTCCCCGGTGGAGGCTCGCACACTGTCCACTCACAAGCAGCAGCTGCGGCCTTCATGGCTGGTCTGTCAGCAGCTGCTGCCTCTGGTCGGTTTCCTACCGGACTCCCGCATCCGGCCGGGCACCCAGGACTGTCCCACCCGGCGGCTTTCCACACGGGATTTCATCCACCTGCTCCCCATCACCAGCATCAGCAGTCCCTGCACCGTTTGACGGCTGGTGCGGCCGCTCTCGGCTCTAATTCACAGCATGCGGCTGCGTTGTTGGCGGCAGGTCTAGATCCCTCTAGCAAGCCGTCACTTCCCTCTCAGCATATCGAAATGGACACGGAGATGGCAAAGAAGTCCAGTGCTTTCTCTCCGACTAAAGGGGCAGGTGAGAACACCGTTTGTACAAATTGAACTGCTTATGCAAAATGTTGAACCAGTTTTTACAAAAAAATATTAATCGTCAAAAATGTGTCATACATTTCGCCACGCATTAGTCATAGAAAATCAATCATTTCAAATTTGCTAAAAATGAACATTGCATTAGGTTCATTTCATGACATGCGACAATCATTTTGGACCTCAGACATATTCCAAACCATATTAATTTAAATTTTAAAAGTTCACGAGTACCAAACTTTAGCCCAAAACTGTCAATAATGCAATAGCAATCAGAGGCCATGGATAATATAAATAAATAAATCATTTACATGCATACAAATACAAAAGAGAAACAATTTTATTTTATAAAATTAACTATTACACAAAGCAAACAGAATAATGACGAATAATTACCTAGCTATTTATTATAAAACAACATTTTTATACCTAATATCTGCCCATTTTTGCTAATTCTCCAAATATTAATAAATAATAATGCATCGAACTTTCTCCATTAAAAGCTTCTAATAATAAATTATAGAGTTGGCTTTTTTATTGTTGAGGTGATGAATTCCAACACGGTTTGACTTGTGAAATATCACAGTTTGGGCGTTTTTTATTCAATATAAAACGTCTTTTAGTCTGTTAATGGATAAATAAAGGAATAGAACTATACATTAGAAGTTCTGTGTATCATTATTATTAGTTTCATTATTATAGAATATACAATAGGTTTTTTACAGGAAAGAGGAAAATTTAAAGAAAACAGCTTATCTGAGTGATATTACTTTACGATTTTGTTTTTTTCTTAATATGAACATTAGTATATTAGGAGATTGTTTACAACTTTATTCTAACGGCTACCGTTCTGACATCTTTTTATTAAAAAAAATTGCTCAAATTATTAAAACTTGTAAATTACCTTCCGATCAAACTAGAAAGCAAATTTATGTATGATATATTTCGGTATTTCTCATCGTGCCAATACAACAATTAGGCGGGGATATTTATTATTTAACAATTCGTAATATTTTCGTAGTTAGTTTTGTTCTTGTTCTTTTTCATCAGGTTTGCAAAAATAAAAATGCTTCTTGTTGTTGTTACCAAAATTTGATACAATAAAGCTTTGAAACAACAATTAATTTGTTACAATACCTATTCAATAAGGATGATGAAAATTGAAGATCAGAAGATACATAAACATTAATGCCTCTATATTATCACGCATTCTTCAAACATGTCGCTCTCATTGTGAAATGCTCTTTTGGCAAAAATAAGGAGACTCTTTTCTGTCTAATTTAGAAGAAATCAAAGAAAAATGTAACAAAAAACTTCCTATTTATCACATGTTCAGTTGTATAACGGTATATTAGTTTATGTTTTTTAAAGAAATCGTGCTATTATGTAGTAATAATTAATTATCTCTAAGTAATATTTAGATATTAGGTATGTTTGGTGTTCTGATCATTTAGTAAATAATACTTTTCCTCTTATTTATTATCATATTTAAATAATGCATTGCCTACAACGTCAGGTACCCAAATTATAATTTAAAGGGACACTGTCAACGTGTTCCGTTGAAAAATCACTGTAAACAATACCCATACACCCTAATCATAGATACATTTAAAAATTGGCCCCCAAACGTTGAATAAAAGCTTCCACTTATTCAGATTCATTATAGAATGAATTAATTTCATAACACCAATAATACTATTTTTAGTAGTTAATAGATAACTTTCTAAGTAGCATTTTTGACTATAACTATTGACTCATCATGTTAAAGGTACTGACCATCTATTCTGGCTTGCCTTCAATAGGTACTCCATTGTCTATGCTCATCGAAATGCGACTGTGCTTTCCTTTGAGCTACACTTATCTCAATGAATTTGTGGTTGAGTTGACCATTAGACTGATATATGTACCTATCGGTCGCCTATCAATGATGAAAGAAAATACAGATATTTGTTTTGTGAGAACATCCACCCACAGCAACCAATTTTTTAAAAATAGATATCGTTGAATATCCCCCTATATATGACCACCAGGCAGCTGTTTGTTAGGTGACATTCAACCAGTAATTAAGACAAAATAAAACAAAAAGTCGTCTGTTATAAGGGAGGCTAGCTCTATTTGGAATTTCGAATCTACTAATCAGTAACATAACATGTGCTAATTTTATTTTATCAAAAGTCTGAAAACTAGGATTGCAAAAAAAATCTTAATTAAAATAAATTTAATATTAAAATTTTCTATCAAAAAGGAGTAGCTAGACAAAGTTTTAATACCATATATGGCAAGTTTGGGAATTATCTTAAATTTGGAACCCTTTAATGCGTTTTTTTATTTAAAAAAAATAATTTTTTCAAAAGTGATTTATAATGAATTCCACATATTTTGTATATTTTAACTGTTTTGGTCCATAAGCAACACGCTTCAAATGCATAATGCAAGTTGAAAATAAGAGCTATTATAGATACCGAGCCATTGTATTTCGTGCACTGATAATGATTGTTCTATCGACACCAAACCTGCTCCTGGGTGGGAAAATGTCGATCTTTCCCATCTGTAGAACTGGACTATTTAGTTTTTGATAGCCAGAGCCGAGTTCATCAAATGCATTAATTTGCATGGAAGCTGAGCGTATTAGATTGCTCTGTATTGTTGGAAGCATTAGAGGCAAAATAAATGTTGTGCAAAAATCAAAAATTAAATTCGTGTGAGCATTGGACTTGATACTTCTCAACATTTTCTAAACAAATAAATAAAATATATCCATCCACTTTTTTCCTACATTTCCCTCTGTTTTGGGAAGAAAATGCAACACGCTTCACAAATCATTGAGGATACGAAACTAAACTAATTTAAAAAGGAGAATTAGATTGACTCTATGTACATCTTCAATCTATAACAAAGATTTCATAATTTTATGCCACTTAATGGGCTAAATTGTTGGACAGATCAAACACCAACAGTGTAATTCTTGTAGATATATTGTGTTATACAACTACTTTTTCAAAAAACAACAACAAATAACGATAGATGTTTGATGCAAAGTAATTAATCGTTTTGATTAAATACGTCCGGTTTGCATTACACAACACAAAAAGGGAAAATGGGAAAAGAATTTGTTAAGTGTTTTAAGCACGCATCAATTATCCACAGTCCGTCAATTTATTGATAATATTTTCAATTTCTATGTTGCTATACTTTATTTCGTTGCTCTCTGTGTGCAGTGTAATAATGTCACAAAAATGTTGCTAAACCATTATGTAAATAAATCATTGCTACAGGTGAAAAAATGCACTTAGAAAAATAATTTTCTTTCGACTCAAAATAATTTCAAGTCAATTATAATAATTAAGACTAAGGAGCAAACTGTGTTAAGTTTGACCATTTTAGTTTTGTATCTTATTAATTTACAGTTAATTGACTTCATCAATAGGATTGTTGTTTTTAATTAATTGACTTCCTTTTATTGCACTTATTTTAGACATTTTTATTTATTTGTTGTTGTTGTTTTGTTATTCAGATAAACTCTACAGTTCGCCAGAAGCCCGAATGCATCGCTCGCTTAACAATCGGTCTAGCAAAGACGACCAGTCGACAAAGTCATCTACAGTTCCAGTCACTAAAGATTCAGTGGCCGATGAGTCAGACAGATTGGCTAACAGAACCACTGATTCTTCATCTCCTTCTCCGCCACTACTCAACACATCATCGCCATCTCTTTCGAAGAACACCTCCCCCTGCTGCCCTACAACAGCGACACCATTTCTTCTTCATCAGCCGTGGCTACTCTCTCCACCCAAGTCGTCAGCGCCAGCCTCCCCGCCCTCCTCATCAGCTCCCCCATTCTCCAGCAGTGTAGGCGCCCTCCTCAACCCTCTCCACATGTTCAGAGATCTCTTCACAGCTCAGTCGGCAGCCAACAATGCAATCCCACCTCCATTTCCCACAACTGGACGCCTGTTTCCGCCACTTGGTAGTGCTGGTTCAGCTACGGGACCGTATGGGGCTTCGCCATTTCCACATGCCCTACACCACCCACTATTCCCCAGTCTCCCAAAGGAGCATTCCACAGCGCCACCTACAAGCGTATCAAAAGCTTACCCCATTGTGTTTCCGTCATCATCGAATCGAATGGCGTCTCACCATGCTTCTGGACGACACAGATTCTCGCCCTATATGCTGCCGACAGCTGACAATTTCGGCCAAAGAAATAAGTCTCCCAAATCAAGTCCGATCAAAGCAGAATTTACCAAAATTCATACCCTTATCAACAACAATAACAATAATATTGACAAATGTACAAAGCTAGATGACATTCCTGTTTCTGCAAATGATTCCACTCATTCAGCATCCCCGGTAAATAATGTTTTCCCAACTGCGATATCACCATCCGCCAATTGATAAAATCACATTTAAACAATGATTTTGTAGTGGTATCCATTATTCTGCAATATCCAAAAGAATTTTAATCGATAAAAACGGACTTATTAAAACATTTAAAAGCGCATAGTTGTAAATATCCGATATAAGAGACAATTATTAATCTTCCCTATCCCAAACAGTCTTGTAAATACAAAATAATATATGCCTAAATGGTGTGTGTAGTTTCCACAATTGCATAACATTGTTCTCTCTCTTTTCTGTTGTGTTCAATGCATGATATGTCTAGTGATGTAATTGTTTAGTTAATACCTAAATATAACATGTCATCATCTTGTTCACAAATGTTAATGTTAAATTATCTGTGATTATATGTACATATTTAGAGTTTGAATGTAATTTGGCACATTAAAATTATATAATATCTGCAACAGTTCCGTATAAATGATATAATACATATATACCTTGGTATAAATTTAGTATTTTGTTAAGACAATTCACTTAGTTATCATTCCTGTGCGCACTATAATATTCCATTATGTAATCTCTGCTGGGATAAATACAACCAGCCAACGATGTTATTGGCATTTTATGTGTGAAGTTTTGTGACTAATTTGTTTCTAATTTGTATTTTCATCTCATAATTGTACACTCTAAAAAAATCGACACAGTAATTATTTATGCCTTCGAAAAAAAGATTTTATTGTGAAAAAAATTGCATCGAATTGATAATAATATGTCGAAAAACACTCAATGCATTATTATCGAAAACGTATCTCCGATACAATTGTTTTCATCGGAATGTGTCGGAATTGTTTAGAGAGTAATAGTTACATTTCCACATCCGCATTTTCTGCACCAGATAATATTATACTAATACCTTCCTTGTTATTATTAAATATAGCATATATTACTATATACAAATGACTGCTCCGTTTTTATTACTTTGAACCCAAGAAATGGACTGGAATTCAGGATCTCTTGGGTTTTGTATATCATTGATAGCGACATTTATGAAGATCCCTTGTTTGTCACGATATGACCCTCTGAAAAATAGTTTTTGATGGATTACATAAAAAGTAATGACATTAACAAAAATAAGTAGAAATTTGGTCTCATGAACAAGGGCAAGGTCATCTGTTACTCATTTCAGAAATATCGTTAAAACATTGTGCTAAAAATGACAAATATCAAAATACATTATGCACTTATTAGAGGGGGGGGGGATCTGATAGTATACATTTTGCTTAAAAGGTATGTATGTTATCGGATCGCCCAAAAAGTGTGTTTCTAGTATAACTATGAAAGTCCGGTTGAGCTGAAATTTGTCAGAGATACATTGACAAATAATCAGTGAAGAAGACTGAACAAGGGAAAAATGACGTAATCTTATCAACATAAAATTTTTCTTAAACAGATGCCATACAAATCTAAATATTGCCAAACAATCTTTGATATTGAATATCGATTTTATTAGTGGTATATATATTTTGTCAATTTAGTATTATATCAGAATGCATAAAACCTCTACTATAAAATCGATATCTAATCAATAATTGTTTGGAATAATTCTTTCCGTGTGTTTCTTTTCGTGAAATAATCAATATACAGGCCAAATTTGAAAACAATTTTTGAATCTCATGACGTTTTGGACTCCACTATTTGAAAACCCGTAGGCTTTAGTAGTTGTTCTTACTTACATGTATAGAAAGTTTAGCTCCATTTGAAACCTTCACTGATAATCCTTTACAATGGCGCCTGATAATCAAATTTCTGGTGGATCAAAAATAAACTGAAACTTGGTACATGTAGAAAGTATCATCAGTAAATAAGTAACGCTAGGGTTAATAAAGTCATATACAGTCAGATTTTGTGGGATTGACTTCAAATGCGGTGTGGTTGGCTAGATACACAGAAATACAAATCTATATATACATATTTCGAAAAATTATTGCTAATTATCGATTTCATAGCCAACAATAACTTAAATTAAAACCAAAAGTCCTCTTCTGCTAAAATCTATTCGAAGTATTAACTTTTTTATATTTCCTCGTATTAGGGTCATCTATAGGTACCAGGGCAGATTTTATTTTAATGAATCTTATCACCTTTAAATGAGCTCAACATTATTTTAAATGGTTTATTATTCGTTTCTATGATCATTTTAGCGGTTTTGAATTTATGAAAACGCAAATTTTAATGAGTTGACTGGATCTCCGTCCAAAATTATGAACTTCAAATTTTTTAGTTTCGTATTAATCTTAGATTTTTACTTGAAATATTAATAACTTATCAGATATGAGAATTCCAATGAACTCTTTATTTTTGCAAATAACTCTTGAAATGCTCAATCCAGCTTCATCAGTTTGTATTTCAAGAGTTTGTTGTGAACTTGAAGAAATTGATTAACAAAACACTGTTTTTTTCTCTCTTTTTGAAATGCCACTAAAGGTGTCCTGAGCGAACAGTTTGTTCTTTGGCGTTGCACTTTCGCGTGCCTCTCCGATCGAGAAAGATGAAGGACATATTTACTTTCTAAACATTTGATTGCATTTTTAAAGATAAAAGTAGACCTTATCTCAAAAAACTTGAAATAGATCTCCAGTTGTGTTGAATAGTTAGCCATAGAAATCTATCCAAATTTATTCATGTGACCGTATTTTATACATCATGATGCATAAAATACGGTCGTAATTTAAATCTTTTCCACTGATGCATCAGTTAAAAAAATTAAATTACACTAAAAACGTTAAATACGATTTCCTTACAAAATTGGCGCGATCAGACGTTCCATTTCTTTGAAACCCTGAGTCCTAATCCCAGATCCGTTTTTGTGAAATCTAAGTTATGAATAACTGGACAAAACATTTGCTCTCCTTCAATTAGTTCATCATTTTCATATTCCTTATGCTACCTGTATATCATAGTTTTCAAAAGGAACAAAAACAGAAACCTTTTAAATACAAACCTTACTAGGCATTACGTATTATTAATATGCAGCCGGTTAAGCTGTTAAAAGTAGCTTGTGGTAAGACCTTTAGTTAACACAAATACTGGATGAGAACCTGACACTTAGATATTCCTTCAAAGGCCAGCGCCTCGACTTTCTTCCTTTTAGCCTGTTCCTCCAGCCCCTCGGGATCTTTTGTATCAGGGATTACGCATTTGCTGCTTTGTTGTGCATTGAAGATCAGGCAGATCTAGTCAACAGATTTTCTTTTTTCCGCAATGATGATAATGTTTAAGCCGTTTTGAAATAATACAAAGTTTAAGATTTAAAACACACATTTATTTTAAATATTATGTACATTACGTACATTCAACATTATTAAATTTTCGAAATATAAGATATAACACTATCTGAGTAAGTATTTTAAAATAATAGGAACATTTCATCCTAAGCTTCATTCTAAGCTTTATTAAAATACAAATCTTCTTGCAAAAATGGAGCTTATCATCAAGTTAGTTAACATGTTTTAGAAAATTAGCAAAAAATTATTGGCAGTCGGACAAGTCTGCTCAATGTTTGGAGGTTACTTTTGGATAAGTATGATAGATATTCGATTGTTGACATGCAATTCTCATCTCCAGCCCAGTTTTTTGGAATTGTGCAGTTATCAAAAATATTGTCAGAAAATCAATTTAGGTAATTGTATAAAATATGTAAATCGCTACCCTAATAATGCATAAAGTTCAGTTTATTTAAAAAAAATTTATTACAGAGCTAAACCAGTTTCAGTGACATAAGGGTGATAAATTGATCACCTTGATTGCTTTCTTTTTTTTTTTACAAAATTCGAATATGCATACAATTGAGCAATTAGGAAAATTTAAACCATTTGCAAAAATATTCATCTCTATCTAATAAAATGAATTCATTGATACTAATCGGATACGTCTATTAGTAAACCTATAGAGACAATAAAATGGTCAAGCATTTAGAAAACACTCAATTGACAAAAAAATCAAAGATTGTCTCTTTTTCTGCTGAAGAGAAATGCATACATCTTCGTTTATAGAACTATGTCACAGATTTCGGCTGATCTTTCTTCCAGTCGCACCAAAACACATCCACCCCCTATTAAAGAAGCGACTAAATTAAGTTATAGCAGTAATGTGTGGAAGTTGATTATGCTGCTAAAGTGACCACTTAGCTTCTGGAACCGCGCCGCTTTTGACGGCTCCAGATTCCAGGAACATTCTCGTCGACGAGCTACCAAAGATGAACGGGCGGGCAATTTGAAAAATAAAAATAAAATTTATTGACAGAACGCAGCAAAAATACAAGTACCTCCCCTACCAATATTAGCCCATTTAGGTTGATTTGGAGAATTTTAAACAATACCTGATAACTACATTGCTTGGTTGATATTTAAGAATGTTTTAGTGTGTGTTCAGTTTATGTGGCTCTGGAATTCTTGGCAAATTGTGTTACACACTCAACTACTTTTTTCCTCGTTCTATTCAGCAAAGGTCCTCTGGGTTCCTTCTAATTTAATCGAATTGTAATCTGACTACTTGACAAAGCGAAATGAGTGAAATTAGCACGGTGGAAGCGCCGATAAACAACTTAGCCCAGTTGGATATGCCTACAGATATAAATAGGTAAAAAGAAAAATAGCAGACCAATTTCTTATAGCTGTAGGTATAAAACAGAAGTAAATATTATTGCATTTTGTTGTTTTATTCTATAGATCAAGCTTCAAATATCAAGTTGCTGTTGGAAACTCGTCGACATTTTGCAAATTTTCTTAGTACATATATTTTTTTCATTTTCCGAGTTTATGCCTATAAAATAAATGATTGTCGAGTAAAGTACCTAACCTTTTCGGTTAAAATTTATAAACTTTTGCTTATAACCTTTTTTACCTGTCTCTGGAATTGGACAGATACTTTATAGTCAAAACAACACTAGATTGACATTTTTAGCAATCCCATTATTATTAGTGACTAAATTCAATCTAAACCCAATTAAGCTGATTTAGAAACTCATTATAAGTTACTATAAACCATTTTGGATCATTAGTTGCCCTAGAAAACAACTTATTAAAAAATCAAATTTAGCAGACCTGATCTGAACTGGTGGTCCTCATATCTCAAGAACCATAATCGTAAGCCATTTCAAAATTTAATAGCTTGTCTTAGATGTTATTTAGAACATAAATCTCATGTTTGAGCAAAATAAGATGTTTTGTTTAAATTTAATACCAGTTAAGTGATTTTAACCCATAAGATAGACGAAAATAATAAAAACAATCGAAAAAAATAGTAACCTAATTGTTTTCTGTTTTTCCATTGTTTATACATTATCTTGGGTCCTACATACCAAATATGAACTCAATCGGACAAACACGTATTTTTGGCCCTTTATTTACAAAAAAATGCAAATTAATTTTTCCAACTTTAGACCTTGGTCCAACCCCCTCCCCTCCTGTGATTTTGGCCTATATTTTTTAGGGGTGTAACTAGAAAGGCTATTACGGGTTTTGAAAATACATGAACATTTGTTTTTGTGTTTAAAAGTAATACTTTGAGGAATACTTTTATAAAAATATACTACTTATACATATTACTCTCAAATGATAGCCCCGGACAGCTTTTCGGCCCTTGTTTGGCCTCATCAGCTAGGCATAATCGATACGAGGAAAGTATGAAATCACCCAC
>JAUYWI010067532.1:0-14836 GCA_034780595.1 Parotoplana pacifica
CAAGGCCGAAACAGCTGTCCTGGGCTATCACTTGCGAGTAATATGAATAAGTAGTATATTTTTATCAAAGTATACCTTTTTATTATTATTGCTCTTAACGTGTAAACCCCTGAAAATGAGTTTCCTCATTTTGTTATAGACAAAGTCCTGCATCACAGGAAAGAATGGAAAAGCTTTATTTACCTAGTTTTCTTTCCAGACGAAAATTTCTATTCACGCGATAGAGCGCAGTCAGTGAAAAGCATAGGTTTTTTTTTTCTTTTGGGGCTACTTAAAGTCGCACGTTTATGCTGTGAAAATCTGGGATATTAAACATCGGAAAGAGCGAATAGATTCAAAATGCACCAATCTCAATGGGAATGTCGAAATGCCTGCAAATGTTCTGAACAACTTTTCCAAACCTATTCAGCTAGCTGCTGTGTATTGAGAGGAGAGAGAAGGCGCTCATGTTGAACACATGTAACTATTATTCGGTGGTAATTAAGCTGTATTAAATATTTTCCTGTGATGCGTGACTTTGTGGACACCCACCCTGTATACCCAAAACATGAAATTCTGACCAAGGAATGCTCGCTAATTGTTTTGTTTACTTAAAAAAAGAACCCTTTTCCCCCATATCTATTGATTGCTACTTAGCCAGATTATCTGTGCACTTAGCGGCGGTGTCTCTGACTGAACTTGGGGACTCCTGTACCACCGTGTTGTGCTCACTACTTATCAACACTTGTTGCATAGTTGGGTAATATGACGTGAAATTTAAAAGAAAAAAATCAATATTTTAAGTCAAACAAAAGTCAGTAAATGTGTGTGTATCGAGCCTACTTCAGATATAATTAGGTTTTACATGACCAAATAAAAATATCATTGAATTCTTTTTTTTGCATTAAATTTACCGAACAGATTGTCAGCGTTTGTAGGCCTTTCCTTATCAAGATACATGTTGTGTTCTATAAACGATTTCTTTTTCTCAAAAACTACAGTGATAAATATGATTGAGTAAGGAATGCTTTTTAGTTAGTAATATAGCTATCTATCTATAATTCATGTTTAGGTGTGTGTATGTATGTATACACGTTACATTTTAACAAGTGTTTTATTATTCACATATCTAGCTAGGTGGATAGGTATATAAAAACTCACAACCTAAAAATCTGGCCAACTAACTTTGTGAATGTTTCACTGACCCGAGAGAAAGAAATATGCACATGTGTTTTGTGTGAAATTTGATAGAGATTAGAAACTTGATTCGATCTCACTTGTCCTCATAGATTAATTTATTTTAAATTAGTTTGCAATTTCTATGTCTCTTGCTGCTGTTCACAGTACGATGATATACCTAGCCTCATAATATTTCTATGTCCTGATAAGCAATGCCTACATCTCTAGACAAATCTCAAGTCTTTCTCGAGTTGAGTGGGTAGCTCGTCCGTTCTGATGTGTATTGCATTTTATATTTATTGTTTATGAATCTATGTAGAGCTGCCATCGGGTTTAGTCTACTACAAATTCAACTTGTAGACAACTATGTAGATACATTTGAAAATGCATAGTAGCTATTGTTGCAATATTTGTAAATATTTAAGTTTAGTAGTGGGAGGTTTTAGAATTTTGTGAAAAAGAAAATGGTCATTTAAGTGATTCTAAAATTACTTCTTAAAAATACTAACAAGCAGCTGACAATAGAAAAAAATATCACTGTCTAAAGCCATTTAATTGGTACAGATAAATATTTTGTTGTAGTTTGGCCCGTTCAAGGCTTCTGTGAATAAATGAAGTTTTGAAAGGTATATGTTTTATGGGCCCTAATGGTTCAATATACAACATTTGAGGTCAATTGGACATCTGATGACGTCATTGATCCTTTAAGTTGATCCTCATCAAATTTGTCGTTGTAACTCCCATATTGTCAGTTCAATCGAACCTTGGAAATGACGTTTTTTGGCTTACAAGACTAAGTAGTGACGACATTTTTTGTCACCATACGAAGTAGGTAAATCGATTTCTTTTGCATAGATTATTTCATTCGCTGTTGGTCAGAGAAATTGTGATTGAAAATATCGTACAACTCAATCAATCAATCTATAAGAAGTTGCAATTTGTTGTAGGCCCTTTAGACTCAAGCTAACCATTTTTCGGTTGCGATAACATTGCGATCTCAGGATTATCCCGATATTAAGTTGGATTGGGGATAATGCCTTAGTCGATTAGTAAACAACCCACTAAATTTAAAGTTTTAACAAAAACGAATACCAATCATCTGGATTGAAAATTGTCATCACACTGCTACCTCACTATTAAAGGTGATATATGAAGCCAATTAAAAACATATAACATCTCCTGATAAATTTGATATGGAATATACCTACCATGTATGGTCGCTTATAGTCCTTGCATCAACATACCTACTGTGTCCCCGTTATCATGTCGACTGTTAGAACACTACATGTGGTTAAAATTACTTGGATTCACCTGTTGACTGGCTCATATTACATGTAAGAATTAATATACACAGAGTTTTGATTTTGCATTATAATTTAACTGTCTATGGTATTCAGAATTGGTATCAACTTAGTAGATAACTTTCTATGACATAACTAAAACGTCGCATTTCGTTTTGAATTTTAGTTATGTTGTGTTGTGTTATAATATATTATGTTTTGTTGTATGATTGAAGGTACATAGCTGTATTAATAACCAGTCACTATCTATGAAATCTATTCGAGCTGAAGCAAGTTCGAATAAGAAAATACAAAACGTCACTTTACTCTTATTATTGTTTACAGTTGTGTCGATACCATATAGCGATTTGTGTTGCAAACATAGTAAGGAAACCTTTTAGCAGAATGATTAAGAAACCACATATTAAAGATAGTTTTGTTACTGATTTCTGTAGTCAATATTTTAGGTTTTAGCTTATAACTTATGTACAGTCTTATTAGAACTTCCTAGCTATTGATGATTAATTAAGGACTAAGATGAAATTCCGATGAACATGATCTTTTTATCTATAGAGCAACTAATTTTTAGCCAGGATCATTTTTCAGCCTCTGAATAGTGCTGTTAAAGTCATAGAGGAAAGAAAGCCATAGAGCTTCGACTCTATGGTATTTCGTGTATATACTGCTGAAATTACACCATTCTTTCACATAATGAAATTATATTTATTATTATGACCAACTCTAAAGTTTGGTAGAAAAAATAAAAAACAACTTTGAAGAAAGTCATTACCTGAAAACTGCTTTGTCCGCCATAAGGTTATTGGTCCGATATGGAAATTGTTTCTGGATTTATTTCCATTGCTTTTATTAGATCCTATAAGTCATCGAATCTTTCTCGACTATTTTTATGCACCAAATAGGCTGAATTGTTAGTTTGTGGTTCAACTCTTTGTTGATGTAGTGGAACTCGTTTGGAGTTGCTTCTATCAAGAAATAAAGCAATTGGCGAAGTACACTGCAGATTGATCTTCGTTTCCAATACTAAGGAACTGCTGATATATGTACTAGTGTTTAGTTCATGTTATCCAATTTATTAAATCATAAATTTTTATTTATGTGATTAACCGTTTTATCATCGTAATTGTGACTATGTAATAGCAGCAAGGAGTTGTGGCTATCGGGGGCAGTATGTAAGCTATAAATATCACTTGGTAGGTACTACATCAGCAGCATATAGATCCTTTATTGTGACTGTTTATGATGTTAAACTGTCGTTTAGCTCTCGATGTTTACATCTTTGGACAATAAATTTAATAATTTTGCTTCAAGATCTACCTCTCTCTATACCAATGTTCATGTTTTTTCTAATAATTATGTAGGTTAGGTAAGATAGAATAATCGATAATGAAGAAATTTTGTTCAATTTTTAAGATTTGAAATTGATCAATCTTGCAAGTATTAATTATAAAATTCTTGTTCAGTTAGTTAGTAGTCTACTATACCTTTACATTCAAACTTGAACGCAATTTTGTATCAATCATAAATTTGTTAAATGAAGTGAATGTCTGAGATTTCTCTGGTCGCATCATCTATCAAAATACGGAGAAAACACTTAATGGCTTTTGAGAGTCTAAGTGGTATACTACCCACATTTAAAAACATGATAATATAATTAAAGTTAGACACATTTTAGACTCTATTTTTAAGTTTTTTTAATATGACTGCAAAATATTCTTATATTTCTTTGTACAGGGAGGATTAAAATGTTTTTTACTCAATCGATTGACGTCTCATACTCTATTCTATCCTATCCCGCTAGTTTATAGATGGTGTCTTTTTTTACATTTAGTTAGTTTTTTAAAATATATTTTGACTCATCCACCATGTACCTACTTTAGGCAATAAAAACATGTTGGAATGCTAACTCTGTGCTGCTTCACGGACGAACGAGCAAAGATCGTGACTGCACTTTTTGAATCGGTTAGAGAATGTTACAAATATCCTGCGAATGTTCATTTATTATGGGGAATTTATAAATTACCTATACTTCTAAGAAGGGTATTTGTAGGTTGTAGACAGAACTTGGATTCGAAATAATAAACTATCGCACAATTAAATGTATTGTGCAATGTTAGTTAGAGATAACTAACACCTCTATGGATACTACTTATTTAACTCTATAGATGTCATTTAGTCTATGGTACAAAACATAAGCATAGAAAACGAACAATAAGCTTCGGTTTTCCAGAAAAGCAGCTAAATTAAATGTTTCTAACTTTACTAAAGCATGTCTGAATTCTTTCATATATTATGTCAGTGTATGTATGTGCATAGATCAGACTATGTGAATTTGAAGTTCTAATTTAATTCAACCCAAAGTTTTATGAATACATAATGTGAAAGGAGATTCAATTTCTACGTTACACAACAGTAGACGTCGTTCGTTCGCTGGCGATTGAATGTAACAAATTGGGTTCTGGGGCTTCCTTCAACATTGGACTGTGAGATAAAAATCCGTGGAGTTTTTTTTAATTTTAACAAAACAGATTATGATAATATACGAACGGAAGCTTCTAGTTTTTGTGATTTGGAACTTTGTAACCAGTTTGAAGTTTTGTTGGTGCGAGTCTATTGACCAGAAATTGTTTTTTGGTTCTTTTTAAAACAGAATTGTATAATCGTTTCCATATTTTAATTTGTAGTGATAATATTTTATGACCATTGAAATATTTTTACGAGTATGTTTATAAATTTTACGGCATCCTATAAGTCGAATTGCGATGAGATTTAGATCAGGTATTTGGTGGGAGTTGCCACGCCACTAAGTAGGTCAAATGATTAAGAAATGATTGAGAAACTGTTGAACTGTCTGTCCATAATCGAGCATAATATCATTCAGAAAGTGTGTCGCGGCCATGTTGGCTTGTTAAGATTTAGAAAGTGAATTTGGAGTCTACAACACAAATAGTCTGTCATTTTGCAAAATATATTAAAAGTGCACGATTTCTATGGCTAAAAGATTTATTCAGTTTATATAGAAAGTACGATATTTATTTTTATTACAGCAACCTATTTGCGTGGGCGTAAAATCTCTTTACAAAGCTGATTTCTATGCATAATTTGTCATTATATTTGTTTGAGGATGTTTTACTATCTAAGAATTATTAGTTAGGAAATGGCTGCATATTCAGGCTGTGCTTTTAAACTTTACTCCATAAAATTAAACGATTTCAACATCTTGAATGATGCCATGTACAATATACAGAGCAAATTGAGATTTCTTTTCCATGTTTGGGTGGGTTTTGTTTATAATTTTTGCAATAACTTCTGATTAAATTTCGTACTAAATGCGTACATGTTCAATAGAGTTGTATAAACTAACTTATTTGCCCCAGAGGAAAACATAAGTTACTTACCTATATACATTAATAATTAAGAAGAATTAAACTTGTTTCATTGCACATGTACGGAAAGTTAACCGGAGAAAAAGCAGATTTAAGTTCTATACTAATGGCTGCGCAGGTGTATATTTTGTTGTGTTTATACGTCTTACATATTATATCAATTGTAACATGAAGTTTAAAAAAAATAACTGCGAATAATTTGTTATTTAATACCGATTTGTAAGTTGGTAGTGTGACTCACAAACAAACTAAAAAAGTCAATTATTTAAAAGCTCCTGCTCTCGCTCTCTCTCTCTCTTGTTTTTTATTCGGGATAATAGTTGTTGAATTGACTTTCAAACACATGTTGTATGTATTGAAGTTTTTCACTAGTTTGTAGAAATATTAGCAATTTATTTGCCTGAGTGTTTCTTTTGTATTTTTATCCAAAGGTAGATTAAGGGAGTCGTAATTTACAGATAATATTTTTTGTTAACTACTCAATTAATATTGTTTAGGCCATAGAGTAATAAATGATTATTCTATGGTTTAGACACTAAACAAGGGTTCGAACACAGAGTAATAAATAGAGCTTTGTGCATGAAAAACGTCGATAAAAATTCTATGACTATTAGGAATCCATATGCAAACCATAGACTAATGAGACCCAGAGGTCGAACCCGGTTTCGTAGTGCCTTATGCTGGTGAATGAAAATTAAATTGTATTTCAGTTGTGGAAACACCAATAGATGTAGTTTATATCTGTATAATTTAATATCTAGAAAAATTCGATATCTATTTTTGGCGTCCAAATAACATGGTGATAGAAGAAAAGAAGTTTTCATCTATAACTTCAGAATTGGTCATATTACTAATAAATTTTACACATTATGTGAAAGAATGGTGGAATTTAAACGTTGACCCAATATCTCTGATTTGAAGAACGATATAATTTGCACGCAGGCTATGCAAGTCGTCCCATGTACTAGCCAGTTTTCGTTTTATTTTGAGACTTAGTTGTCTTTTTATCGTTTCAACCTTGACACCATTATCCGCAAACTGTAGGTATATATAGTTTTTTTAATAGCTAGGTAAATCTCTATGGTTGGCTTTATAAATTAGGAAGTTACAGGTTCGAATTCTATTCTTCAAATGGTTTATGAATGACATTGATGGGAGATATTCAATTAACAAATTTTTTGATTTTGTGGGAATATCGCAGAATGCTATACCATAATGTTAACAATCTATAAAGGTGAAACTAACATTTAATTTATCTTTCTCGGCTAAAATGGCATTTATTACTTTTGTTTACGTTCATAAATGACAAAGGTTGTATCTTGGTGGTATGCATAGTGTTACTTTATGACTTGGGGCAATAAATGTTGGTGTTTAGTCCAAAGAAATGCAGCTTAAGTTTATAATATTTTAAACCTTCCATTTTTTATGAATATTGTACCCTAGATACCATTCATTACGTTAGTTTGGTTTGTCGTCAATATCTGACTTTAAATAGCTAGATGATCCTTTAAAATGTAGATTATTAGCATATATTTTCATGTTTATCAATGTGACATGCAACTACCCCTCCTAAGATAAATGTAGTTCATCAAATTGCATAAATTTATGATGATGTAATCTTTATGAATATCTTTTTTTTGTCATATTCTCTCTCTGCATATCTCTCTCTCTCTCTCTGTCTATCGTCTGAAAGTGATAGATTAGTGTGACATACAGGGAGGGTTAGCTAATCTCACAATGCAACACACACCTCCGAATAATTGACATTTGATTCAGCTCGACTTTCGTAAAAGATGTCATTGAACATATCATCATATTGTGCCACTTCTCTCGAAACGTTGTATGCCATTTTGCAATAATATTCTGGAACTGTTTTTTCTAGAAATCTTCACCTATTTTCAAACAAATCCAACTAATAGAAGCTATTTCTGATAAATGAACTGAATTCGAACTGAATTTGATGCCTGATCGGAAGCTAGTTAGTTGCAAATGGAAATGAACGTTTGAAATTGTGTCACCTACGTTTCTTGGTTAAATTCTGACAGTAGAT
Organism: Parotoplana pacifica; assembly: GCA_034780595.1. NCBI lineage: Eukaryota > Metazoa > Platyhelminthes > Proseriata > Otoplanidae > Parotoplana > Parotoplana pacifica. The sequence goes on from JAUYWI010067532.1 coordinate 7,893, forward strand.
ATTGTTTATTACAAATATGTCTCTAAGGGCGATTTGGTCACTCTAATAGACACAATGTGTTGTGTTGGTGTTCGAATTTAAGATGAATGATAGTCCATGGATCTAGGTGGATCGATGTCGATGACTAAAGTGGTGTCAAAAATGACACCAACTAAATATTTTAATAATAATGAGTACCTAGGTACCTAAGCTGCTATTGTGTAGTTTATGTATTGCGTTATTTTTTTTAAACAAAAGTAGAATGGATTAGAAATTAGATTAAATTTTCCATCTGGAGGATGTTGCCTTTAAGACACGTTGACAGCACATGGTATGAGAGTAAGAATTTAAAAAGAGCGAATAAGTAGTTAATATATTGTTTATAAACTATTGGGAGATGTTGTGTTTAGTAATTTCTTCAAAAAACAATTTGAACCGCGTGGGCATTGTCTGCCTGTAGGGAAATTTATTTCTGCAAAAGGAAAAATGATTACAATTTCTTTTGTTTCTAAATATTATTCTGTTCGGATGCGTAGTTGAATCTTGAAGAGTGATGATTATTTTTATTTAATTGAATTTGGTACCAATTTGTAATATCTCTAAGTTCGTTTACCTGCGCACGGCGATGGGTTGAGGGTTTTCTTGAGCGCCTCTTTGTTGGAGCGAGCATACCTGCCTCTGTCGTGTTGCGTTGCTGCATTTCAGCTTAATGAGGTGTTGTTAATTAATCCCACAACTACACGTCTTGTGTGTTTAGAGTGGAGGAGTTCTGGGGCAGCCTCCCCACCGAGTACCGGGGGTTGTGCGTTGAGAACTGTTCGAGGTGTTAAAATGTCTTTGTTGTTGGCGTGATTCAGCATTTCCTAATTTCTCATATCAGTGATTATCTAGATGACGTATGTAGCTACCTACAAATATGTTTTTGGATTTGTTGTACACAAATTTGATTATGGACGATAGCAGGGGTTACTTTTATGGAAAATTATTAGATTTCTTTTAAATTGTGTGTTTTTTTAAATCCTATTTTAGAAAATAGATAAATTTATCGGATTTAAACCAAATACAAATCATTTTTAGATCATTTAGAAAGCTGAAAATGACAGAAATCAACTTACGTCATCATCTCTCTATGACGCTCTATCCAAAGTTAGCATGGCTGTCTAATTATTTTTCTATTAACACACCACAAAGAATTTGTCCGTGTGAGGGAATCGAATCACAAATAAATTGAATTGTATTTCCATCAGTTTCCTCTTTCTTAATATGTTCTGTGTCTTATTGTTAGAAATAGTTCCAAGGAGATGCCTCTCTGTGACACCGATTGCATAATCGCTGAATGCAATAACAAGAAAAAGAGTAAAATTATACAGTTTCTATTACTTACTTACCCTTAGAATGAATGAATGATGCATATTAGCAACATTGTTTGACAAAAAAAGTAGCAGAACACACTCTCTCTATGTGTTCCTCAAGGCATTTTTGCTTTTTTCTATGCCGACTTTGAAGGTGAAGGTCTAACAACCAACCCTCTTTGATAATGCAATTTCAATGCTTCGCTTCGCCGGCCGGACGGCTCTCTTTCCTTGATGCTGTGTGATGTCTATGGTGGTTCCTTTTTTTGTGCACAGATCTCCGTAATTGTAGTTCAACGGCACGGTCTTGGTGACGAGAAAGCTGGCTGGCTCATTGTACTGACTCCCCTGCACACTCAGTGTCTTGTTACCTGCCGGTGTTGTCGGTGTTTCGAGTTCTAAGAGGAGGTTTTTGATTAAGGAAATTTAATTTTACATTTTGTTATTTAAACCCTTTTATGTTAAAGATTGTTTGTTTATAACTAGCCCATACACTGTGTCTACTGCTCCTTGCGGACGTTTTGTTAGCTTAAAAGAGAAGGAAGGAATAAAGGTGTCTAAAAAGTAATAATTGAAAGATGACTAATATAATTAGAATGTTCTATTTTTTAAATACATTATCAAAAAACTGTTTTTTACTGTCTGTCACTAAGGAATAGTTAACTGCGATTTTTTGTTGAAATGATTTTGCTCTTCTAAACTCAAAATGTCTATTGCTTCTTTTTGAAAATTACTTATTCCTAAATGTTTTTTAATAAATAAACGATGTAAGTCCATTTGCCTATTTTAGAATTTTTTCAGTTTGGTTATTATGCAAAACATTTCTATAAATTCTATTTCTGACACACACACAGAGAAGAAGAATCAAATCGAATCGAACTTGACGAAATCCCATATCATGCTAATTGGCCCGCGATTAGATGCAATAATAATAAATGTCATTGATACTCTTATTTTTGCTGGGCAAGTGATCGATGGTTCTAGTTAATTAGAGAATCTCTCTCTGCCTCTCTGTTGTTTTGAGCTGTTCATGAATAAAATCAGAAGAACAATCTGTGTAGATATTACTAACTACGATGTGGATTATTTATGGTTTGAAGTACACAGTCGTCCAGAAATCTAATCGACGTTTTACAATACATTTGGACTGGTAAAATTGTTTTTTTGTTGTTGTCTATTTTTTTATTAATAGTGCCATGGATGGTGGTGGGCTTATCGAACTGATATGATCCATCCCCACCTATCTTTCTGATCTTGATCTACACCAGAATAATATATAAATTGCCAGAAATTAATGTGTCTCCTTCAAAACATCATGGAAATAGTTTGTGTTTGTTCTCTTTGTAATCTATAAGCCGACCAGCCATAATCTATGGCAGACATGGAAGATTATCCGGGAATCCACGTCAACCATTGTAGGTGCCATCTAAATCATAGCTGGGATTATCGAAGTTATGCGATTTATTACTATCTTGCAATCCTATTCTCAAGATCTTATAGCCAGTTAAGTACACTAAAAATCGGATTTTGAGGATATTTATTTTATTTTGTTTGTTTTTACATCACTTTAGCGCTGTAATAGTTGTTTTCGATTACATTATCGTTATTTTGTAGAAGCCTACACTAATAAAATGACCTAGTTTTAAGGTGCATTTGATTAACGACGTTTTTAGAGTAGATTTAACAAATAAATGCATAGTTTGGGCCATAAAAGGAAGCATAGTACCTAGATAGAAGTTCAAAGAGCTATTCAACCAGAGAAATGGAAGGGGGTTTTCAATAATAGTTAAAATTGTGTGCAGCAGATAGGAAAAGGATGTCTACTCTCTCTCTCTGTGCTGTCGCGAAATGCATTTTTTAACACGCCAATCAATGAATGCAACTTTCTACTGAAGGCCTCAACCCTTCTAGATTTGATTTTCATGTTTTTAACGTAGTGACATAGAAATAGGTGTACTGGGAATCGGGGGCACACAAAGAATTGGTTATAAAATTGACGTAATTTTATTTGATATGTGGCTGGCTGTTTTTAGTGATGCAGTAGTTATAGCATAATATAGAGGAATGTAAATTCAAACTGTTGAGTGTATCATTTGTCTACAGTTTTATAGCTTTTACTTTAAAGAAAATTAAACAAATTTTATTCTTATATCAATCTCTGATATCTTGTATCTTTTCTGTATAATATACATTTTATTATTATTTATACATACAATTTTGTACAGTTTCTAATTGAAAATTAAATTGTAAATCAATCTGTATGACCTAATTAATGGATAACAGCTATTTGGTTTAACATCGGCATTTTTTTACCAATATCCTTATCATTTTTGATACAACTATTCCGTTATATAACATCTGTTTAATAGCTCGTGGATATTGTTGTTGTTCTTCATATTGTACCGGCTAATTACCGGTGGAATAATCTATGATTGCGGCCATGTATGCCTGTAGATTTAGAGATATTTACCCTTACCTTGGCTTACATAATATGTGTTTAGTCTCACTTTTATTAGATGGGCATCATATATATATTCTAAAGCTCCGTAAAAGTACAAAATAATTTGGAAATGTGTAACATTCTGACGATCGCATCACTGTGGGAGGCATGTCACAGATTTCCGGTAGGTAAATCACCGAGCAGAAATGCGGAAAAGGGTAGTTTTTGTGGATACTTACTAGTAAGTGGGTAGTTTTCGATAATCTAGTTTGTCCGCTTTGTGATACCGACTTGCTAGTCTTTAACTTTATTCATACAGCACTCAGGTACAGTGGGGGCGATTATTATTGAGTAAATAATTGTCATCATCAGGCATGTGATTTCTATGGCTTCTCCGACTTTTTGAGGGGTCCTCTCAGACTGCCATTTCGATTTATTTTTAGGCCTTGTTTGTTTTTGTTCTATTTTGTTGTTTTACTGTTAGTTAATCTCCGACTATTCATTGATGCCTCAGTCACATGCCTGAATCATGAATGACAAAGAAGAAGTTATATTTATGAATGGGTTGTAGGTCTAAAATATGGGATGACCTAATTAAGAGGGCTATTGCAAGCTCCCCTGTTGGGGGTAAATATGATAGAGATTTTATTTTTAAAGTTGTTAACCTTATAATTAGGAAAAGTCCTATGAATCTAAAGTTTGTACAAAAAATTAAAATAATAATGGCATTAAAAATAAAACAGGATTGGGTTAATAATAAGAATTGGCAAATATGTATTAACAACTTGCATTTCGTTCAAAGTGCCATTAATTTGATTCTCCCGATCTGTTGAATTTTAAATGGCGGCAAGGTAAATCATCTTGCTTTTAGGGTAGCTTGTTTTTTTTAATAGCTACACAAGCAACATAATGGTATTTGATTTCAATTTGTCCCACTGATGTAGTGCTTTTATTTAAAAAAAATCTGTGTATACTATGCCTGCATACACATACTGTGACCTTTATAAGTTTTCTGTCATTAGTAATTTATAAAAAAAGTAAATGTTAATATTCAAATACTACTTATTAGCACTACTTATAGGTAATGATGGATATTCATGATGTAATTTTCTTCACAAAGTGCTATTTAATTATGTGGAAACATGAATTAACAGCAGTTGTTATTTTAAGGGACATGTTTTCCAAAATTTTGTTGGATCAGCTTTGAATTAGCGCTAATTAGTTGCTATTGGGGTTTTGTCTGACGTATGCGCACGCGGTGTTAGTTGGCCGTTTTCTATGTTATCGATTTATTATGCGGAGCTCGATTGTTTGATTGATTTCCGTGTTGTGTCTGCTGGGAGAATAGAAAGTGGTGTGATTTTGAGCAGACTTTAGGTGATGCTTGGGTCCTGAAATTCTCTTATAAAATGGGATATTTTCTGCCTGTTTTTTTGTGTGGAGGGAGGGGGGAGATACGTCTATTTGATGTTGCACTATAGAGGTCTTGGCGACATTGAACGGTCCTGGTGCTGGTTATAACGTGGGAAAGTGTATTTGTTGGCTCTGGTTTTATTGCCAAGTTCAGTTTACACAAGTTTTAATGACTAGCACCTTTTTGGGATGCCCAAACGGTCGGCAGGCCGGCATTTGTTAAATTAGAACAAGCTCGTTTTTATGATTTTGATCTCTTTTGGTAGGCACATGGTCGAATTGTACTGCAGTCATTAGACAGAAAGATTGATGATGATAGGTCTACATGTTTCCTCAACTTGTAATGTATTTGTTTTTGAGATTTGCTAACGTGGATGTACTGATTCATCGTGTTTTTCTATGTTAGTAAAAAAATATAACATGGTTACGTAATCACCTAATAATGGTTAGGATGTTTTTTTTAACTTTCAAAAAGGTTTGCTAAGATTTTAAATGTAAGTTTATTGTAGTTTTATTACTCTTTGAATTTGACAACATTTTATGGTCTATTAAAACATGATGTTCATAGAGTGTTAATCTATGGTTACTCTGATTTCATAATCATCTCGTAATTCGGTATTGAATGTATCTATGTCTTCCACAATGTACTATTAGTTTTCTATTGGAATAGTTCCTGTTCTACTTAAATTTACTGTTTATGCAGTCCAAAATATATTGATATCTGATCTCTATAGGCCATTCTGTCCAATATTTAGAGGTTTGTGTAAACGTTGCTTGATAGCTTCAACATTGTTTGCAGAAGACGATGAGAGTCATGAAAAAACTCCGATATTAAATTACTCAATTATTGAATTATTTTTTGCTGTTTCTCAACTCTTCTGAACGGTTCTTTTGTTGCTGAATCTGCTCACTTTAAGGTCACCAATTCAGGTTCTAAAATTAAAAGTAAAAAAAGACAGATTTTTTTGTTTTATTGGTTCAAATATTGTCACTCAAAACATTGACAGCTTTATGAAGTTTGGCATACCTTAGAACATTTGTTTCTTTAATTGGCCGTTTAATTTCATTGTATCGCCATGTGGAAGATGATCTGATATTGGAATAGTCATCAATTGGAATGGAGAGATATTCCGTTCAAATTGAAATGTTGATGGTACCATGATGGCGTGTCAAATAAAATAAAATTACTGTTTGGTCTATCAGAATTTTCCTTTTCTTTTTGTAGGGCAATGGGGACGTTGTTCTCACTCCTTTTATTCGAATGATGTATCAACGAGAACAAACTGACAAGACGAAATGGTTGAGTTACCGGAATAATTCTGGAGGTTTTGTAAGTATGAATTTTATCATTTTCTTATTTTTGATATCATCAGGCCTCCCTCCCTCACTTCGAAAACTATTTTTACCTAAACGGTGTCATCACTTCCAAATTTTGGGGATTTTTTATGAGGAGAATTTTAGCCTAACAAAAAATCTATGTTTGATTCAATCAAGCTATCCATGAAAATTGAAAAATAGAAACTGCTCTCTTGGTTACATAAATGAAGTTATTTAAGTTTCAAAAAATAATTCCAGACATACTTCAAATTTTGTTGGTGCATATTGTGAAGTCGTCTATGGTCAGAATCGTTGAAAAAGTAAATATTTCTTTCTCTCTGTTCAGGATTATGTTTTCCTAACTCGACTGGGGGGGGGGGGGGGGGGGGGGGGGGGGGGGGGGGGGGGGGGGGGGGGGGGGGGGGGGGGGGGGGGGGCGGGGG